>JASKGO010004079.1:0-19935 GCA_030556065.1 Holobus sp. GC000080
AAAAACAGACTCCGGTTGGCATAATTTAGTTGGCAAGTTGCACGCGCATTATTCACACTTGCTGAGCTATTCATTTATTCGGATTTCTTTTATTTTCACGTCGCGCGTCGCTTTTCCTGCTTTCCCTTCTTCCTTCTAGCTCCTAGCACGTTCGCGCCGTCGGTCTCTCACTTTTCGTCATTTCGCTGCACCCCGTTGCTCCCTTGCTCTGCTTCTTCTTCTTCTGCTTATACTCTAATAGTCAATCTGTCTGTCAAATACCATCATTTGATTATCTCGCTCACTTCGGCGTGTTTCCTGCTATAAGTTAGGGGCGGTTTCGACTACATCCTTATTACACAATCATTTTTACTTGTTCATTTTTTATGTGTTTTTTATACTTAAAAAATTTCAATAAGTTTTAAATTGATGCTTTACTTGTTTCAATACTTCACAGATTTTTTTAGAAAATAGTTTTGCAAAGTAAAAAAGTTTTTCAGATAGATCTTGCAGGGGATAAAAGATTGTCTGTAACATTTAGCGCGTTCCGTGAGCGTGGCGGGATGAAAAACGTTTTGGCGGAAAATTTCCAATCTTGATGGCCCCCTTCTACTTTGTGATCTATACGTAATATATTATGATTCGACGCGAGCGAATGATAAATTTGCAATTTTCGAATTATACACCGATATATTAGAGGCGCACCCTTTAATATATTCGATTGACAGTTTAAGCGATATATTTTATCAATATCAATTTCGCATAGAACGACAGTATAAAATATGGTTTGGATTTAAAATTAAAAGTTGCCTCTTTCGAACTGATATCTGTTCGTAAATTATTTAATAAATTAAATAAATGTTGTAATAAATATGGCAATAAATTTGTTTCCCGGGGCTTTCTCTCTCTCTCTCTCGCTTTTTGGCGAAAGGGAAAAAGTTATCGGAAACGAAACTGAGCGCCAAAAAGTGATTTATGCGGTCGCACTAGAAACGTGTTTTATTTTGATTTGTCGTGCCTATGCGTCCGAAACTTTTGCAACTTTACATTTTTTTATTTTTGTTTTTTATAGTTTTTGTTCTTTTAAATTTAAAAAATGGTTTGAAATTAGCATAGTTTGTTTATGCTTCTATAAGCGCAAACAAATCATTGGTAATTCCGTAATTTATTGGTAAATTGGTATTAAATATTAATAAATGTTGTTTGTCATTTAAATATTGACATTATAGATTCGATATTAGTTAAAGCCTTTGGCCCCAAAGTGGAAAATTAATTCCACATCACCATTATTTAAATTAGTTTGCTGTAATTATATTATTTGTTTTATTTAGAGCGAAAAACAAAATTTACTTTCTTCTATGGTTTATTAATATAATTAAGCAAAAAAATAATTAAATATTTAAAGTTTGAATTTTTTGCAAATAAAAATGAAAAATATCCATAATTTCACATTTAATAAAATAAACTTAAAAAGTTACAATTCGAAAAGTTGCGGCTGTAATGGGGGACCAACTTGGGGGGGATGGAAGTTGCCTTATGCAAAGAGGGAATAAGAATAAGAGTCGTTCGTATGGGGCGAAATTTTTTCGGGGGTGGTTTGAGGGTTCTCGGGGGCGGTTGGAAAAGTTTGCCCGGCGCTTCCATTTAGCGCTAAAGGGTTTTTCGTCGGTGATGCAGACCGCCATGTCGTATCTATTTAAATGTAAATTTTATAAGACTCACGGACCGATCAAATTCGCGCGTTTGAAAAATTGCCAATCAATATGCAACTCACATACACATTTAAATACAAAGAACGCACACACACACACACACATACAAAGTTGCACAGAAATACCTAGGGACTTGCATAAATAACGTCTTTCTTTTTTGTCCCCTAGTTTTTTTTTCTTTTTCTCATTTTTTGTATGTTTTTATTTCGGACTGGATGGCGATACGCAATTCCGCTTTACAAAAAGTGTATGAAAGAGTAGCACGGGCCGCGTGCTAATTAATTCTTTTAATTTCGCTCTCGAAATTCAATTTGCATTGAAGACTTTTTAACCGATCTGCTTGTTTACATCGATTCCAATCGCATTTGTTGTTTTTCCATTTTGTTTCACTATTGTACCTCTATCTGTGCGCGATGCTTTCATTGCCAATACGCGCGCGGTATAATTGAAGTGAAATGCAATGTGCCAAGGGAAATGTGTTTGTTTTTAAAAAATAGGGTTTTTTTCGCTGCTATTTGGTTTGTTAATTTTTTAGCTCCGGCTTTTGTGTGTTTTTTTGTTTCTCTGGCTTTTTAACAGTGGGTTTTGAGTAAAATCAATCATTTCATTTTTAACTATTGTTACTGTAGGAAAATAGTTTAAAATTTAGTCAAATAAAATCATTAAATTTATAACAAATAAAGTAAAAAAAAAAAATTTCGTAAAAGCAATTACGGAAAAATTTATTGGAGGAAATAAATTTGCCCGAAAATTGAAACGTTGAATTGCGATGTGAAGGCGCCGGGCCACATAAAACTTTTGCCCGTCGGCTCTCTTTGCTCTCGCAGAAATCAGTAAGAAATTCGTTACAATAATGTGAAGGACATGTCCCTGTTGGTCCATTTACGTCCTGACTGGACAACACGTATCAATTTTCCCATCGATAATGTCGGTCCGGGGGAAAATTCTGCTCCATCAATTGAACCGTGGGGACTGTGCGGCACGGGCACGGACCGAAAATACCGAGAGATATGAAGTGGACGGAGCCGGGCCGGGAGAGAGAGCAAAGAGGCGCGCAAAAAACGAAGATGAGCAGACGGCGGTAATTGATGGTGGTGCATAGAATTCGAACGGTCTCTCTTTTTTGCCGATCCGTGCCTTGCACACGTTTGTTTCCACAAAAACACACAACGGATACACACTCAATACAATTTATATCTCTATATTAATAACAATTTTTTCCTCTATGTTGGCGTGTTTTGTTTCCTTTCTGACATTTCAACTTAACTTTATTTTTCCGTTTTTTTTTCTGCTTCCGTCGTTTTCAATTGAACTGTTATCAATTGAAGAAATAAAATAATTTTAAAAAAATCTGCAAATATATAAACAAATAACCAATTAGCAAAAAAGTTAAAAATTGCAAAAAAAAAAAACAAAACACCAAACAAAACAACTAAAGTAGTTTGCTAACAGCTAATTGAAAAAAAAAGTGCGAGTGGCAAAAGTTGAAGTAAACTGTTTGCTCGCAGTGTATGGCTGAGCAAATAGAGGAAAACGCGTTCCATGACGAGTGTGTCGGCCATAGAGCATAACAAGCCGCCCCCCGCTTACTAATGGACCTTTTGTACGCGCGGCCTCATTCAACAAGAAACCTAACCGGTAGTATAAACTCTTCCTTCTGTAAACGTAGTGTACACAAACACACAAAATGGTCTTGACTATACAATGGCCGTATCTTATTTGCGCCTGAATTTCGCCAATCAATTGTAAAAATAATCGAAAACGAAGAAAGTAGCGAGTAAAAAAGCGCGGCGAGGAGACAGCAAGCCAGATAAACCGTTTGGTGAAAATTGCACTAATGCATACCGAGTAACAGATGGTGCGAATAAATGGCGCGCTCGTAAAATAGGTGTGCACGCGGAAAACGAAGGGCACGAGCGGCGGCGGCAATAAAGATAAATAAAGCGCGCAATAAGAGCTCGGCGGCAAGAAAACGAAAACGGTTAAGTTTGAAATTGTGTTTATACGTAACAACACACACCCGCACACACACACACACACACATATACAATAAGTGTATCTCTTTCGGGGTTGCGCGGAAACAGGAAATGGACTCTTGATGCATACAGAAAGCTCACATAAAGAGAGACAAAACGCACGCGAGCTTTCTATACTTCAATCGTATAGTATACTACAAACACAGTTTGTACTTCTGCTGCGAGTAGCATATAGTGCGGCAGTGGAAGGGAAACAACAAGCGAACAGGGTCCTTAAATTCGTGTGCCAAAACGTCCGTTGTTTTTCCTTCCAGTTCAGGCCGCATTTCCTTTCGCCTGCTTCTCGTGCTCGCCGCTCCAAATTGACTTCGATAATAAAATAAAACACACGAGCCGCAGCCAAAAAGGAAGCCTCAATTGCAAGAAAGGCCATATAAGAAAATATAGCGATAGATGTGTTTTCTAAGCGCTGCTAAGAATGCGAAAAAAGAATACTGCTGCACAGAGGAAACGGCTACACTTACTGTATACTATGTTATTATGTGTAGTGTAAGTTAGTTTAGGAAGGCGCCAAATATCCTTTGCATAATTTTCGTTTAATTTAATCATAGGGGTAGTAGTTTTGGTGGTGGTGGTGGTGGTGGTGGTGCTGCTGGTGCTGGTGCTGGTGGGTGGATACTGGATGGATATAGATCTTAGACGACAGAGGCAAAGTGAGTGGCTCTGGCTGCATTTAAATTATCCTGGCTGCTTTCGTTGATTACAATGCTCGGGCGTTTTGCGTTCTTACTTTATTGCCGCCGCGTATATAAAATAAGGTAAAGTTTGTTGCTGCGGCGGCGAGCACGTTTACGACGTAAGCGGAAAACCGGAATTAAATATTAATTTATGGAAATGTTAGTTGCAACTAATTATTTGTTGCCACTGCTTGCTTGCTTGCTTGCATTCCGGCTGCATCAAGAATTGTCAATTTATACAATAGATTATTGTAATAGTTTGGTCGTTTGCCAATTAAAAACTAAAAACTTAAGTTTTTTTAAATTAATTTTGTTTCAAAAATAGAAAAATTAAATTTAAATTAACATTAATGTAAATAGATTGAAATAATTAAATTTATTATTGTTTAACCCAGTTAATAAAATAAAATAATTAAAAAAGTTAAATTTTACTAACCGGCGCCTTCACACCAGAAACTTACTCTTTTCTTATTCATTATTTTGTTCCGTTTAGTTTCATAATTAACTTCGCTAATTTTTTGCAAGTTTAAATGTTAAATAACATTAAATAATTATTTACATAAAAACAATTTAAAATTAAATTATTTTAATAATAAAAAGCTATTAACAAAAAAAAGAAATAATTAAGACATAATAAGAATTATCAAACAAGCAAAAAAAAAAAGAGATAGCAGGAGGCAACTGTTGATGAAATAAGCGCATTTAGTGGCTTTGAAAATTTACGAGCGGTCCGTGGAAGCTGCAGCGAGAGAAGTGAGCGGGAGAAATGATATAAAGCGGTTATTAAATAACCGTAAACAGTGCATCTGCAAGCGTTTCGCTTATACTCCGAAAGTGACAAAGTTCAGCTGCTACTGCTCCCGCTGCTGTTGCTGCCGTTGCTGCTAAAGTGCAGCCAGAGCCCTTTTTGCCTTTTCTTAATGAAATTAACATGTGCGCATCGCATCTCTTTAACAGTAAGAAACTAGCAAGTGGCAAAGCTTCACTTCAGCAAACTTCTGGCAAAACCGCACACCTATTTGTTTCCATCGATCAAAATCGAATTTCCAATTTTTTTTTTGCATTGGTGCAAGTCCTGATTAGACTAATGATGGCAAAGAGGGAGCACGGATTCTGCGGCAAATCTATATCTGCCATTCGAATATAGGGGTGATCAATCTCCGGCAGTTTAATCATCATCGGTACTTGTGCCGATGCCGGCAAATATGATTTCCCTTATCCCATTTTCTTCTGCTTGTTTTTACTGGCGCGCCCGCTATACTTTTCAATTTGTAAACATCGCTCTCGGATGATCCTTCGGATGTCCTTGTTTTACCTATTAATGTAGATCTTTAGATATATTTTTTTTTGCCGGCGAAAAAGACGAGGATTTTTTGCTTATAGCATAGGCCGCTTCGCGCAACGGAGATATAGTTTTGCTATTGCCATTTGGGACGTGTGTAATTTACGGTATCGATCAAGTAGTAAAAGCAGTCGTAAGCACGTTTAACGTCCAATTTATTAACTGCGCTTTAAGGAGATGTGGAATGCGGATGTATATAAGTTAAGGAGTCAGCTTAACGGTCTGGTTTTTAATATTTTAAAGTTTCCGTTTATACGAGTAGTTTACGATTACGATAGTGTTTACTTAGGAATTCCGCAGTTTTCAATAGTTAATTAGCGGATGGTTCAAAAGTAGGGTTTGCTTTGCGCAAACGCTCTCTCTTCAAATGATGTATGAAAAAGCTCACTTAATTTGTTCATTAATCACACATTTTTTTAAACCATTAATAAAAAGATTAATTGATTGTTGCACTTATGCACTTAATTCTTAATCAGAAAGAAACTTTCTAAATTAATGAATCCTCAGCAATTTTTATTTTCTAATTAATGTATTTAATATTACAATTTTTCATTTATAATTCCTTATAAAGTAAAAAAAAAACCCAAGAAAAATGAAAAGAAATAAAGTGGGAAACCTTTTAAAAAATTACAACACTAAGCGCTGCGAGTGCGTCCATAGCGATGCCACAAAAGCTCGCCGCCGAAAGCAATCGCCGCGACGGAAAATCCAATGGGCAAGTACAGGTAAATGATGAGGTAATCTCTGAAAGCGAACAAGCCGATAGTGTGTAAGTTACCGTTGCCTGATGCGATATCTTCCTCGATCTTCCGCTTAGCGGAGATTAACGTCAACGCTCTCTTGTACAGTCCGCCTCCATTTACCCTGGAAATAAAAGCGTCGAGCTTCAGTTTCTTATCGTCGTCCATTACGTCTCCGTCGGTATTATTGTTATTATTCGTATTTCTATTTCTGTTTCTGTTCGTGTCGAGGAGACGAATTTTGCGCTCGTAGTGGCCGATTTCCTCCTCGAAACAATGCACGCTCGATGCGCGCCAATAGTAATGGTACTTGAGGAAAGTTTCCTCGATGGCCAGCAATGTCTGGTCCTGCTGCAGCAGCCGATGGAGGCAGCTGTAGGTGTCGATGTCCGAGTTGTCGTTGCACGCGCTCCACGATGCGTATACGCGAAAGTTTTTCGCCAGGGCCTCGTTCAGATTGCGCACCTTCGGCACGTAGTTTTCGCCGGGGAAGACGCGCAGTATCAGCGTGCTGTAATTGACCGTTAGGATTAGGCAGAAGAGCAGCCAGGACGTGTAGAGGAGACGCAGGGGGCGCGACGAGGGCAGAATGTGGTTCGGCACGTTCGAAATTACCCGGAAATGCGTCAGGATTATTGTCTGCAATCAGTTTTTTTTAATTGCTAGTTTTTTCGCTTAATTTCTTTTTTTTTTCAAATTAATTTTATAAATAAGAAATAAGAAAAACAGATTTATTTATTATTTTTTCTTTGTTTCAGGTAAGGAATTTATTTCTATTGATATTTTCCGGGTGGAATTAGCTGAAAAAAAAACAGGTGAAATTTTAAATTAACCTGTATAGATTTAAATTGTTCGTTTTCGTCCGCAATAAATTTTGCGATGCTCCATGTGACAAACACTTGCAGGGCAATCGGCACAATCATATAGCTCTGCGTTCCCATTACGATCGATAATTTGTTCCAATCGTTGCTAATTTTTCCGTGGCATAAAACGATGCGTTCTTTATGATACCATCGAGTGGTCCTTTCGTCCGATCCTCGAAATCTTTGCTGAAAATCAGAGCAATCGCTTCCTTTGCATAGCGAAAACTCAACGGAACAGTTCAAATGTTTGGCCAACAGTTGGAAAAAACTGATATCGGCACCGTTTCGCTCTCCGATAACGTACGGCGGATCAATTTGCGCGTAAACTTTCATCAAATCACCGGTCCAACTCAGTACCGGATCGGCAAATATTTGCATTACCGTTTCCGTCGATGATGCAAATGCCCTGCCGCCGTTATTGATACAATCGGCGTCCGCATCAGCGGTATTGGCGGCGGCCGCAATCGAAGTTAGAGTAATCGGTATTAGCAAATTGTGACCATAAATTTTCGCATTTGCCTCGTAGTAGTCGTCGCAATACCGTCGCCCGAAAGCCGTTGTTATTGCCGCTGCCGCCGCTATTAATACAGTCGCCGCCGTCGCCACCACCGACGCTTTTGCGGCAATCATTGTGCGAGCGATACTATGTCGACACTTAATAATTTTCTGCTTAGAGCGCTTCCAAAGTCGGCTTTCGCTTCTAATGCTCCAATCAAATGAAATTAACCGAAAGCTTATTTCTTATTGAGTACCTGTACTTTTTTTTCTTCTTCTTTGGTTTATTGTATGGGTGGTGTATTATGTGGGTTTGTGGGTTTGGCGGCGCCGGTAATTCATTTTAAATATTTGCCTACCTGTCTCGGGTAATTTTTAACGGTACGCGGGATTTAACAAGCTGTCTGTCGCTTTCCAATATTGACTCGCAATTATTGTTATTATTGCTGCTGCTGCTGCGGCTTAGGGGGCGGCTAAAGCGCTCTCTTGTATTATAGTGTTTGCACGATGCGTGAACACTGTATGCGTTTGACGCACACGGAAATTGCTCCAGTTATAGATTATAAAGTTTTCAATTTATGCTCAAAATTACCGGAAGTCGTTCCAACTATATTAAACCCATTTAGTTTTTTGCTTCTTTCCTTTTTCTTTTCAATAGAAATTTTTACTTATAGGTTTTTACATGATATTTTAATATTTTTAGCTTGTTAAACATTTGAAGTAAATGTTTATGGGCTATTCATTTAATGGACCCGGCGCTTTCACACTGAAAACTAAAGGTTATTATTTTTACTCACTGATTTTGCTTTTCTTTTGATAAATAATCTTATAAGTAGCTCAACAATAAATTATTTATTGTTGTTATATCATGTTAAACATTTCAAAAACTTGAAAATTGTCTGACCCGGCCCCTTCACATTTAAAACAGTAATTTTTTTAAAGACAAAATTTATTTATTTCTTGTTATAAATGATTTTAATAATTGGGATATTGATTTTACTTTGGTTCTACGATTACATTTAATGAACCCGGTGCTTTCACACTACAGAAAACCAAAGTTTTTTTTAATCACTGATTTTGCTTTTTTTTTTGGCGAAGAATCTTAAAGGTAATTCAAAAATAAATTATTTATCTTGCAAAACATTTTAAAAACTTGATGGGATAAATCCTCTTCTTCTGAAACGGCGCCTTCACATTCAAAACTATGGTTTTCATTTTTTTTTTTTAATAAAATTTGTTAATTTGTTTTTATCAATTATTTTAATAATTAGAATATTGATTTTACTTTGGTTCTTCATTGAATTAACCCGGCGCTTTCACTTCGAAAACTGTATTTTCTTAATCCCTGATTTTTTCCTGTAAAGAATTCAGAAGTAGCTAAAAGTAATTTATTTCTATGTTATCCAGTAAAACATTTTATATAATTCCTAGAATATATACTTTTTCGCCCGGCGTCTTCACATTTAAAACAAAAAAATTTTTGCCCCAAAAAATATTTATTTTTTATTATAAATTATTTTAATAATTTGGACATCGCTTTTGCTTTGCTTCAGTTTTGCTTCGAAACATTTGAAGCAAGGGTTGATGTGGTGTAATAAGAAGTGCGGATAATTGATTCGTTAGAAGCGGCGCGGCGTGTGTAGGTGTCAATTTGCAGGTTTGCAGCGTCATAATATTTATTATTGCTTTATTCGTCGGGCGACACGCTCATCCAGCATCCCCGATATCATCCACTTACGGCCGTTTTGTTAAGGGATAATGGAGAAAGAAGAACCAGAGAGTGAGATGGATATAGGGAGCGCATTGATAGTAAATCATGCGAAACGATTCTGCGGCGTTCATCTCTGCATGAGTCTCATCAATCATATCCTGCCCATACACACACACACACACACTTATATGCGTCCTATCTATCCAATACTTATATGATGCATGTAGTATACATATGCATCGCAGTATGTAATACCCACCTCTATGTGTGTGTGTGTGTGTGTGTGTGTAAAAGTGGATTACCGTCGGGGGGGTCCCGACAATATGTTGGTTATATATTTCGCTAGACACGTACCCGTCCCGAATAATAATGCAGCGTGCCACCTTTGGCACTTTTCCCTTTTCTTATGTTGCCAGCCGCGTACTTCCGCTTTTTCACGTCCCGTAGCTCCTCGTATATACACACTTTTACTTCTTCTTCTTCTTCTTGCGCACGGCGGCCGCTCTCTGCTGTGCGGGTGTGCAGTGTGCGACCCATCTGTGAAATCTGCAGATTCGTCATGCTTCTTCCACCAGGAAGATATTGCTATGTTTGTTTGTTCAGTCGAACTGCCGATTCTGTTTTTTTTTTTTGGTTTTTTGGTTTTTGGTTTTTTAGTATATTAAATTTCAATGTATATAATTTTTTTGGTTTGTTTGAGGAAGGGCTTTGTTAAATGTTGTTGTTTTAGTTAAATTGGGTGAAAAATAAGTTTATGCAATGGGGATAAAAAAAAACGGATAAAAAAGCGTGTATAAAACTTTCAGGTTGGACCAATAAAAATTTGGTCCTTCGGGGATTTAACATAAACCCTGAATAATATAATGTGGCCACCTATATGTCTTATGTCTTTTCGGTACTAGCTAGCTGCACTAAAAAAAAAAAAAAAAACAGAAAAAAAAAATGGAAGGGAAAAGAGGAAAGGAAAACCGTTTGAATTTTTTATTGTAATTTTATGGTTTTCTTTTTTTTGCACTTAAATTGACCGCTGAGACAAACGAAAAGAGGCGTCTTTGATTGCTTTGAAATTTCCATTTAACATTATTTTCTTATTTTCTTTTTAATAGATATTTGTTTTTCCTACATTTAATTACAACATTTTGTTAAAAAAACCTTTTTCAATATATTTATTTTTTCTATGTATTTTTTTATATTAAAAAAAAACCAAGTAATTAAACAATTTTTAAAACAAATCAAAAAATGAAAATAAAAACAACAAAAAGGTAAAACAAAAAAGAAAAAAACCGTTGGAAAATATATAGGTTAGCCTTAACAATTCTTGCAAAGTATGTTTTTACTGTTATTGTCTTATGGGTCTTATAGGGTCGAAATTGAACTTATAGGGGTAGCAAATCGAAAACGGCATCTTTGATTGCGTTCCTACGCTCAACAGTACAACCAACGAAAACCACCCCTTGAAGAAAAGAAACCAAACAAAACAAAACAAAACAAAAATGCAATACGTTCGCTGTGTTCTGTGTATAATACATGCCATATCTGATGAACCGCCATTCGTGGCCCATAATTTCGAGCACTTTATTTTCGCGCCGCATTTCCCCGACCGTTACAATTTTCTCTCTATTTTTTTCTTTCTTTACGGTTATATTCATATCCACTTTAATATCGGTATTATTATTATATGCGCCCTATGCCGCCCTTTTTCTGTTTAATATTGTTGCGGTGGTTTCTTTTACGTAAACCTATGTGTTTTGTTTCATTGTGCGCTTTGCTTTTCACGTGTGCAATTCGCACGTCTTGCACATTTTTCTACATATTTAAAGCTTCAGATATTTCTGAAATCTATATATTCTGCCGCCCCCTGAAGCACACTTGCAATGTATGTTTCATACGTTGTGCAATTGGCATGTTGTTTGTGGCTTCATTTACTACATTTACTATTTCTCTTTTATTTTCAATTTTTAGTATTTTTTTTTAAACTTTTTTAACATTAGGTTAAAATAATAAAGCTTTGCTTTTAACTGCAAAATGAAAACTTTTAATTTTGTGCTTTTATTTATAAATATATTTTTTTTTAAATGCAAATAAAAAATAACTTAAACGATTTTTGTTTGCATATGTTGTATTCACAAAGGGCATTTTTGTAATTCTGCTGCTGCTGATGCTGTTGCAGATCTCGTTACATATCTTTCTGTGTGTTCGTATGCGTGCGTAACTGGGTACACCTGAACGAATAGCGGGGGCGGCAAGAGCATTAGGTTACTGCTGAATATCGCGAGATATCTCCTGATTTTATTCACCGTCACATGCTCAAACAAATCGAATCTTCTCTCTCTCAATGTCTACATATATATTATACATACTTTCCACATCTCTCCCTCTAGCTCATACTTTTCGTAAATATCCCTTAGCCTTCCTTCTTTTCAGTCTGTTTTTCTTGTTAGGTACACAGAAAGCGAGGATGAGGTGCGGTATATGAAATGCTCGGGCTCAGGTTCGTGTCGTCGCCCTTTATTTGCACCACATTCAAACGAAATCCCTTAATTTTATTTCTTCATGCGTCTTCTGGTTCGTCTATCTGTCTGCTTTTTTCTTCTTCTTCTGCATGTCCTTCCTCCCCCATTTTTTTAACACTCTTTGTGTTTGCCGTTGAATTATACGGGTGTAATGCCCATTAATGGATTATGGTTTTTTCATTTATTTGCTTTTTGTGCTTTTCTTTGTTTTATTGCTTTTATTTTAATGAAATAAAACATCAAGATTTTATTTTATTTTAATTTTTTTAAGTAAAAATTTTAATTTTTACTTAAAAAAATTAAAATAATTATTAAAAATATTGGATAAAGCTAAAGTATAAATAAGTTGTTTAAAAATTCCGATTTTAGACATAGAAAATGACGCAATGGCAAAAGACAAGACACAAATTCGTTGTTAAAGTTCTACCACTGGCGTGGCTGTCTTCTTGTTCAAGTGATGCATAAAGTATAAAGCAATTAGGTTTCTTGTATTGCTTGTGCTTCGATATAATAGCAGCAATGGCAAGTAATCACTTTAAATGTCGGCGAACGCGAACGGTAATTGTGACATGTAAAAACGTGACTCAATTTCCGCAACGAGAGAGAAGCAGCACACACGGATCCATAATTCATGTCATTTAATGGGGCTCTTCGGGCGTAAATTTTTACCCCACCCCACTCGGAATTTCCCACTTTTCCAATGCCATATTTTAATAGCAACTATATAAATCCTAACTGCAATAATTTCCCCGTAGAAAAAGAATAAAATAAAAAAATATAGTGCGTGCTGACTGGCTTTATTAAGTATTCCTACATCTTTAGGATAAAATTGCAATTTTTGTTGCATTTTTGTATCGAAAGCGATGTATTCGAAGTGCGATATCCTTAAAACGGATAGATTTTCTAAAGATCTAAAGGATTCCGCGTGCTCGGATTATTTCTAGTGCATCGGAAGCGCGGGGCGGTGGCGGCGGCGAAGACGGCAAAGGCAGCGCGTCGCTCTATGCTCCATCCATATACGAGTACAGCTGCCTTTATTGTTATTGCACTTTTTATGCGCGCGTTACGATTACGATTATGTTTTCCGGGCCGCGCGTGCAATAAAAGTCGCTGCTTCTTGCAGCGACTCGAGTGCACTCTCGGCGGAGGCGGCCGCGCAAAATACTGTCACTCTCCACTGTATATTTCGACTTATTTTTCCATCTCGTTCTTATTTCTTATAGTATATGTACATGTGTTGGCCACTTGCATTTTCCATTCTTTCTGTATGTCTGTTATCTTAACTGGTCCAGTTGTGTCTTGTGGTGCTATGCTATAGTTGCAGTGGTGGTTTTGTTGGTTCGGTGGTGTGCGGCGGTTATTACGGACACGCCAATTTGGCCAATTGATTTTTATTGTCCGCGCGCCTCGTTTTTTTTTCTCTCCTTCGTTTTGTTTTGCCTTTTCCTTCTGTGTCCTTCTGTGTATGCAATGTATACTTTTGTGTGTTGGTATTGTGTTGTCGCATTCTCCGTTTTTAAGGAGTTTCGTCGAGCTGCACGCTCGATAAGTTCCCTTTCGGCGAAAAACTCTTATAAATAGGGAAGACTCGGCTCTAATCAAGCGTGAAGTGAAACTATGGGATGCACGATATCCACATCTATCCGAATCGGACCGACCCTTCGCTTCCTATATCCTTATTTCGTCCTGTTTGCTTATTGATGCTCATTTATTTGCAGAGTTTCAGTTTTCCTTCCTTTTATTCTTCTTCTTTTTATTGGCTTTATTTGTTTATTTTTGTTTTTAATAATTAATATTTTTTTCCAATAATATTTTTTTCTCAAAAATATTCTGAGTGGCTATTAATTTAATTTTAGTGCAAGTTTAATATTTTAAGATAGAGATTCGTTTAACAGAGCCAAAATGGTCATTGTTTTTCGCCTAACTTATATCTGAGAGAAAAAAAAAACAGATATATCTCCTGGTTCCCGAATTATCCCCAAAAAACTAAAAACAGTCGATTTTTTCTTGATAATTGATTCAAAGAAAACTATTCCATATAAAAAAAGTAATAATTGTCCTCATAGATATTTTTAAATACAATTTAACTTGACTTTAACAATAATTTCCAAATGAAAACGTTCAAAGTGTTATTTTAGAAACTAATAAGCGATATATGGATTGAGAAAAACCCTCTAAATCGGAGGAAAAAATGTATGTACTGTATGGATTGCATACGATGATAAATTTATTCTTCTTACCTCTCTGTGGCGCAATGGAGCAGCGGAGCAGCGGAGTGGCGGAGTAGCCGAACAGCCGAGCAGCTGAAGAGCTGAGTACAGCCGCTGTAGCAGTGTGTGTCGGTAAAGGGGTTTTTGGGGAGCTTTTTCGGAGTTGATCCGGCCGGGCCCGACGTGCAGAGAGCTTAATATCCGGGTGGCACGCTAAATCGGTTTAACCCGAGCACGTGTTCATCTGGTCCATCCCTACGTATAGTACAGCATACAAGCGCGAACAAACCACCCCCGACCGCCGTCGCCATCAGCAGCTTGCTACGTTTAGACGTTTAGTTATACTACTCGGTACCCACAGAAGATAGAAACAAACATCCATCAAACAAACGCCATTCTGTAATAATGCTCCTTCCATCCACAGCAATCCTTCTCCCTGCTTCCTTATACTACTATATACTTTACCATCCGAACCTCTTTTTTTTCACAAATGTGAATTACTGCTTTATACTACTACCACCACCTAATACATATAAGAAAAGTGCTCGATGTGTTTGTATACATGCATCACACGAATTTTCTGCCGCCACCCCCTGCTTGCCTTTCGCGACTAATCCATTATTTTTTGCCCCGTGCCGCCCCAGCCCGGTTGGTCCCCGTGGCAATTTTTGTTCCTTATTGTGCACTTGTTTGCCATGTATACTATATGTAGAATGTTTTCGGAATATATATTGTTTGTTGCTGAAATTACTTTTCGGCCTTTTAGGGTTTTTCCTTCCTTGGTGCTTTCGTTTTTCGCTGGGAAATTTATTGGTAATTTGTTGTGCATTGAGGAGAATTTCATTTTATTTATAGTTTTTGGATTAGGTTATGTAATATTGATGTTTTCTTTATTTATTTTTATTTTTTTCCTGTGCTCTCGGTATGCTGTGTTGGGTTTTCTCTTTTAAAAAGGATTAAGATTAATGATTCGAGTGTCTTTATTTTGAACCTGAAAATCATTTGTTTCCTTCAAATGCAAAGGTAGTTTCCCTTTGTTAAATAATAATATATAAATAACTATTTATATTTTTAATGGTGGATTTTCCTAAAAAAAAAAAAAAAAATGTCCGCTTAGAAATATAATTTTTCATAAACTTTAGCTTGTTATAATATTTAAAAAAAAAATTGCTTCTGTTTTTATGTCAAAATTTTTTGGTGTAAAAATTACAGTTTATAGTTTAAAATAAATGATTTCCGAATAGGGATAAATTATGAAAGAACAAAAATTGTTTGAGGTTCCATGTTTATGTGTTGCTTTATATATTCATATATAAAATGTACGTATTATGTATGGCGTAGGACCAGGACATACTCGTGGAGCTGCAGCTACAGATATTCAAAAGGCGGCGAGAGATGTTTATGCCCTGAGAGAGAATTTATTGCGACTGCGGTTTCAAATGGCTTGCTCGAGTGCAGAGCCATGTCCCTCTATATACATGACATTGTTGAAATAAGTCCACATAGATAATAATATAATTTACTTGGATGCGCGTTCTTCTCTCCTCTCTTCGTTTCGTTTCGTTTCGCGTGTCTCTCAGTCGTCTCGGTCCTCGCAGCCTCTCTTCTCTGTATGTTGTTACCGCGACGTCCTGGCTGACGCTTTTTACTGCCGATGCTCTCGCTCAGACCTCACTTCTTCTTCATCTTCTTTCCTTCATTTGCTCCTCACTTTCCTCTGCTTTCCACCGAAATACAGACTGTGAAGGTTTATACCTATATACATGTATAAAGAGAGAATGTAGAAGCATCTCTTCGTCATTGGCGAAATGCATTCGGTCGCTAACGAAGCGAACAGTGGGACTTAATAATTTCCTACCGTTTTAACTCTCGTGTAATTCGCTCGCTAATTAATTGTTTTTCGCGCGCTCTCGATAATGTTCCAGCTGCTGCTGCTGCTACTGCTGCTGCTACCGCTTCTGCTGCCGCTGACGAAGGTGCCGGGAAGAAGCGGCGCGGATAGCTGTAGGGTTGCGGGGGCCGGGGGCAGAAAATGTGGAGAGGTTTTTGCTTTAATTAAGCAACCTTTCTCTCTCTCTCTATTTTACTCGGTCGGCGGCTGATTTATACATGCGAAACGTCCAAGACTGGTCCATTAACGAAATGAATTCATGTGTGTAGGCAATCTATCGATCATAAAGTGTAGTGGCCTCTATTTATTTGGAAATTTTAGAATTTTTGTTAATGGTTCCGACGGAATTTTATTACTTTCTTTTTCAAATAATTAAATTTAAAAATTCAACCGTAATAAAAATTAAAATTCAATTTAATTTAAATTTAATTTAAAGCTCATTTAAGTGTTTTTAAATTATTTAATTGTATTTGTTTAATTTTCTGTGTTTTTCTAGTTTATTTTTAAGTTGTTTCAGTTTGGAAATTTTAAATTGTTGAGTTACAATTAATAGTTTCGTAAGCAACAAGGGGGACTACCGTTTTGATTGCATTGTTAGAAATAGCTGAAATAAAAAAAAAAAAAGAAATAGCTTCGAACAATTTTATTAATTGCTATTTACATGTTACACCCTGTACAATATGCATATAAAGAATGCCTATATATTTGATGCCTTTATATGAATTTATTATAATTAACTTGTTGATTACCTCTTAGCTATTTAGCAAACTTTTTACATGTATCACAATATTTTTTTTCCTCTTGCTTATTTTTCATTTTTACATTCTTTTAAAATTTCTTAATTCTTTTTTGATATTTCTAATTTAAAATTTAATTGAAACTAAATTCTCAATTATATTTTTAAAATATTTACATTTATGTGTTAAATAATTATTTTCATTTCATTTGACATTTTATTTATTTACTATTAGATACTATAATATTATAAACATAATTAAAAAAAATAATAAAGAAACAATGGAAAAGTAACAGATGCGCACTTATAGTTAAATAGCAAATGGAAACACTAATAATTATTATTAACAGCAGTTGGGAATTTATAAAGGACTAATTGGTTTTGCATTAAAATCGGCTCTAAATAGGTCTCTACGTTCGCTACGTTTATTATACGGCGATGGGATAGATAATGGAGGATTTCGCGCGTTTTGTGCTGCACATCCTGCGCGTTCGATTGGCTAATTCGTTTCCGGTATTTGTTGAGAGTAATTATTATTACACAAAATTATTGGTGTTATTTGGACAATCTCGTGCTGCGTGCCGGAATGTTTTCGAATGTTTCGAACACGGGACACGGGACACACACAGGGTCAATATTAGTTTAATTAATAATTGCTTTTGCGTGTGTCGCACGGTACGTACAAGTAAAATAAAAGTGGCGAAAAAAAATCCAATTTCAAAGTAATTAATGCGCGCCGCTCTTTTCCACACTTGCTCATAAAAATAATATTTTCGTTAGCATGCTTAATGCCGTATTTTGCGTGGTCGCGCGGGGGTTTGCTACACCTAATGCATGTTTCATATACAGGGCTTTTAATTTACTTCTAGTTTTTATTCTTTCATTTACTTTTTTTTAATTTTTTTTTATAAAGTGAAAATTTTTTTGGAAATAAAATTTATTTTTTTAATTTTAAATTAAAAATAAAATTGTTGCGAAATTTAAGAAAATATTTTAGAATTTTATTTAAAAATAAAAATAGAGATGCTGTATATGTGGAACAAACACATTCGGATAAATATTAATTCGTTGAGGCATTTTCAGCAGGCATTAGCGGCCGAGTACAGGCCATTGTTTCATTTACCGAAAATTAAAATTCAAATATCCATTGCAGTGAATCCCGACAGGCATAATATTCTCGGATTAAATACCAACGGAAAAGCTTCGCGACGAAAAAAAAAAAACTGTTAGCGATTCATTTTTTACATTTTATGTTTTAACATTGAGAGAGTTTTGTTGAACGCAAAACTGCTCTGTGCGGAGCTTAAAACAACATAAAACACCAAACTATTTTCACTGTTTTTCGCTTTTTGTTTTCTCTTTCATGTTTTATTTTATACAAAATTCAACACCAGCAGTGTTGTTAATAACAGCACCATTAAGGGTTGTTGGACATTGGTCGACGCACTCGGAGCTGACCCGTGGTATTTCTCGTTGTTTACCTGTAACACACCCAGGAACAAACACATAGCGGTAATGCAAATATCGCATCAGGTAGTATCATGAGGACTAGTGCAACGATAAGCGAAAATCAAAGGGTCAACTTGCGTTCACTTGTTTACGGAAAATCGGACCTTCGGAGATTAACCAAAGCAAGGGTAGTTTGTCTGTACAGGTCAAAACAATCTAAACACTGTATAAAGTGTGTTACTGCAGCATTTATTGAGAGTGTAGAGTGAGCTGGTTAGGGGTTGAGGGAGCAATAGGGAGCAATAGGGAGCAACATGGAGCAAAATCGGGTAAGATGGGGTAAACTCACTTGGGGCGGCTTAATTCTGACGATGATTGTGCGGGTGACGCTCTGCGGTGCCGACGGTATGGCCGGCTGCGTGGAATCGCACCTGATGCGAAGGGCGCTGCTGCCCTGCAGGTGCTTGCGCTCGATCCGCAATCGCAGGGGTTGCGTGCGCGATGCGAGACCGACGTCCGAGTCGCTCGGCGTGCTGAACGACTCCCCTAGGGATGTCGCGGACACCTATGGCAACGGTTACAGGTATAGGGTTAGAGTTTATTTAGAAGGGAAAAACATATCAACATCGATAATAATAACAGTAATAATAATGTTTTCTTCTCCATTTGGGTCTTGTTGGATGTTTTTGTGTGTATGTGTGTGAAGAAGAATGGTTTCCTGTGTGTGCGTTTAGGGTGTCATTGCGTCATTGCATCGATTCACGTGCGAATTTCCAATTAATCGCGCGTTCATCGCTTTGGCAGTCGTCTGCCAATCGAAGGGGAAAAGTGACTCGGTCGGACGGAAGGAAAAGTAATGAAACACGCGCCACACATTTTGACCGTTTTACCTGTCTGCTGCTTTTTCCATTTGTTTTTTTGTTTTTGTTTTTTACTTTAAACGATTTTTTTTTTGTGCGTTTGCTATGTGAAAGCGCCGGGCAACATTATTTCATTTTTGTTTTTGTTTAATTTTGTCCATATTTTACAGCATTTTTAAATTGAACCGATTTAATATTAAGTATTATTAAATTATCTTTGATGATATTAAAAAATACATTTATCAAATTTAAATTTATTAAATTATTTAAAGTATAAGATTTAAATGCCTGGCGCCTTCACATCACTCGCTATTTCTTTAACAAAAACACATTTTTTTTTAATACCAAAAAAGTATATTTATAGATAGCACTTTGTAAAACTACTTTTGATTCTTTTTAGTGAAACATTGCGCTTTGAAAACTTTTTCGCCGGCGAGTATTAATGATGAAAAGTGAAAAAAGGGCACGGGATTCGCGTGCGCTCGCCTTGCAATATTCGGCGCATCACGTAAATGCCTCGTTTCTCCACTTTTTTCCGCCGTCTCGTTTCGCATTCGATGTTCTTTTATAGGCGCGCGTGTAAGCGGAAAAATATATACTTATATACAGGGTGTCCCAGCGAAAAGTATCCACCCGGAATAACATGAAAACTAATCATTTTAAGAAAAATCCCTGAGACACGTCAATTTTTGTTGTTAGGGGGACATCTTTTGGAATATTT
>JASKGO010004082.1:0-40685 GCA_030556065.1 Holobus sp. GC000080
ACGGCCGGCAAGATATGGGTAGTGGTGTTTGGGTAGGCATCCCCATCACCATGGCTGAAGGACCTTCGGGTCGATAGCCTCCCTGTGCTCAAAGCACAGAAAAATACAAGTACTACTGAAAATTTTTCAATTAAAAAAAAAAACCGTTGCTTGATGTAAACGCAATCATAAAATTATGAAAATTAAATAAAAAATCATTTTAATAGCTCTTATTTAAATAATTGCAGTTATTTTAGCCCATGAAACTCGTTATTTCAATTATCTTATTTTTTTTTAATGGAACACCCTGCATGCCATTACAAATATTTAATCTACACCGAATAAGCTTTCCAATGATGGATCTGCTATTAATACTTCTTTTTCAAAATTTAATTTTAAATTAGAATGGCCATAAGAACAGGCGACTAGGCTTTGTTTTACGCCTTTTTCAATGAAAATTTTGGAATGAATTTATGGGAAAACTATTAATATTAATGTAAATTTTGAAATAAAATCAAGAAACTTCAATAATTGACCATTATCAGTTCTCATTTAAAAAATAATAATAACAAAAAAAAAAATTAGTGCTAATTAAATTAATTTCTTTGTCGCAAAAAATATGAAGTAAATAATTAATCTTAAAAGGTTATAAATTAATTTTATTTTTTCTTTCTTTAATTCTTTTAATAATCTGATTAGATATTTATTTTTCGCAAGCAAATAAAATTTCATTTTTAAGTGAATTCGCAGTTAAAAAAAACATAATTATAAAAACAATGCCGCGTTTAACAAAATTATGAATGCATTGTTTGCAAGAATACGACATTTAAAGAATAAAACACATTTTAGAACTCGCCCATAAATTTCGCATATCTCTAAACTCATATATAAAGCCCATAGTGAAAAAACAATTCACACTGTCATTTTTATTTATAGATATAAATAGAAAGACTTCTTTAAAGGACAAATTACTTCTCAAAAAGAAAGAAAAAAAAAACTGCAACAACAGCAATATAGATATGCGATCAGTGATCAAAGCATAATTAAAAGCAACAACGCTCAGCCATCGATGTATTAATAGTTACGTAAAGTCGCAAGTTAAAAAGTGCAAATAAGATCTTAATAACGACGATTAACGATGTTGTCTTATTGTTTCATTGTGCATCGAGCATTTAAGCGGCGATTTATGGGCTTCCCATGAAACAAGGAGAAAAGAGGAAGAAGGAGCTTGTACAATTCAGTTTTTTCTTATTTCTCTCTGCATGCATAGTGTTCTGTAGGTGGTACATGCAAAAAAAAGCAATAAATGATTTTTCCGAGAGATCTTAGCGACGGAAACTAGCATTTTATATTGTTTGCACTAATGCCGACACAGTTATAATTCATTAAACTATCTTTACATTACAGTTGCAATCATGAAGTTACTTAATTTGATTTACTTATATCTGATTAATCGTAAATTATAACTTGGTCAGTTGATTTGCATCTTTAAGAAGCAGCACACTTTTTATGATTTAATTAATAATTGCGCGCACTGCATTTATTTCACGCTCTCCTGATTTATCGTAACACTTTGATGCTTTTACGATTTCAACTTAATTTACTGCAAATGTTTTATTTTTTGTTGTATAGATATAATTTAGTTTGCAAGAGCTACGTTTGCTAGTTTTTACTGTTGGTTTGAATAATAGGACTTAATTTTAAATTTCACGGAAACCTAGGGATCCAAAAATTATATTCCTATCTTCAGTTGAAACAGAATCAACTAAATTGGCAAAATTTTTAGAAATTTTAAATAATAAAAAATATCAAATTCAAAAAATTAAAAAATAATAATAAAGAACTTAAATAACAATTTTTCAGAAGTTAAAACAATGACATCAGACATTAAATCGCATTAAATAAACAACCGAACACTTTTACCCATAACTAACAACATTAAAAACTATAAAAAAGGAGTATCTCATAATTAAATAAAATTACCCAAAGGTATTGTTTCATTATAACATTACAGAAACAACCTGAACAAGAAAGTCCTTATCACAAAAGTTTCTCATCCGGAAAAACCAAGCGTATAGACCACCACCGGTAGCAACAGAACAGTGTCACGAGAAAAAAAGTAAGAGTCGTGACACTTAATTTTTTTTCATATTTGCGAATAAATGCTTGGATTCCATTCATGGCAAATGATAAATTATCTCATACAGTTAGTTATGCGCAAACTGAATGGATGTCTCGCATAGATTGATAGTTCCCATATACAGCGGTCGCACGAGCAACGCGAAAACCGCGGAAATCATTGCATAATTTTAGAGTTCCCTCTTGGAATAAGCAGCGGCAACAGCAACAACAGAAAAACAACAAGAAGAAGAAGAAGACTATGGGTAAAGAGGAAACTAAGACAATGCACGCGCGGTCGCATGTATTTAACCATTACGCAACGTTATAGTTTTTCTTCGACAATTGGAGTAGAACATCGCTCGCGAACGGCGAACCGCTAAGCAGCAGTTCTATATTGCATCACAAACAAACAAACAAACACCTAAGAGCCGCCATATTGTTAATCCAGTCGGCGGTGGAACAATGAACAGGAAACAAGTCGCGCACACAAATCCGCGAATTCACTTTCTTTCCAACTATATGGACAATTAGCTCAAACAACAATTTCATTTACAGTGCCACTACTCTATGCCTATTCTTAATTCTTTCCTTCAGTGCGTATAATTTGTTTTTTCTTTTTCACTTTACTTTTAATTAGACTTTTTAAATGACAAAGATTTTCAAAATTTTCGTTTTTTAGTAAAATTCTGAATGAATTATTCAATAAAACAATGTTATGAATGAATTGTACTTACATGCGTTTTAAGAACGAATGTTGTTTTTTTTTTTGTAAGTTCATTCATTGATTGTTATCATCGTTAGGGCAATTAAGCACGCGACTAATGTGTATACTATTCAGCCATACGAGTATGCTAAAAAGGGACATGGGAACTTATTGAATGCAATTGCTGATTAAAAACAACAATTAAATTATGCAGTTTTTATTTTTTCGACTGAGGTTTTTAATTAGGAGTGAATAACGAGTGTTTATTATTATGCAAAACGGGTAAAAACTGCAATTAAGGAGTTAATTAGTGTTTGTCCAGGAAAAATAAAACATGCTATACTTTATACACTTAATATTGTAATGTTAAATGAATCTAAATTTAACTTAAACATGAAACTACTACTGTTTTCTATAGATATTACAGTTGGATTTCTGCAAGTTCCCCGTTTGATAATTAATCATTTTATCTTTAAATTAAAAAAAAAGCTCAAATTTTTTTCAGGATTTTTATTGTGGGAAAATAAAATGCAACCGGTTAAAAGTAACAGTTATTTAATAATAATATTTTTGGTTTTTGAAATTTATAATAAAAAATGTAGCAATAAAAAGAAGAAAAAGTAAAAGAAGAAAAGTGAAGTTTGTGTGACTGATACATTAGCATTTCTTGCAAATCCTTAAAGATATTTGCGGAAACTGAAAATGAGATTAGCCTAAACCAGCATTGTTTTTTGCTGAAAATCACGTTTTGCACTCTAAGGTAGATAGAGTATAATAGGTACGCGCGGAACATTGTTCGTGTTTGCTCAGACTTCTCCCGATCAACTTTGCCATTTCCGCGTAATTATTTCCAATCCTTTCGAAAATTCTGTCGCCGCCGCAGCCAGCGACTCTCGTCGATCGCTTCGCCGTCGCAGCACACAACGAGACGACGGACATCTAAATGGTTCTTTCCGAAAAAGAGTGCTTGCCGGGGACCAGGAAACCACCGATTTCTTAATTAAACAGGCGCGCTTAATTGAATATTTAAAAGTTTGCGGTTCCAGTGGAAAAATAAGCAAAAGTGTTAAACTTTCACTTTAATAACTCTACGCTACGTAGTATTGCGACTCGCTTACATAACAACAACTGTTTTAACAACAGCAAAGCAACAGAACACTGCTGAATGCTGCTAGCGGCAGCAGCAGCAGCAGCAGAAGCGGCGGCTTCTTTGGATTTTTTTTTTCTTCTTAATTAACATCTCTTCTTCGCAGCGTCTAGCGTATATTCGCATCATGGGAACGCGTTCTTTGCATCATCGGCTTCGGCTGCTGCTGGTTCGATTTTGTATGGACCGAGTTTCGGCCAATTAATCACGTTTATTTGCATCGATATAAGAGACGTCGACTTCCCTGATGTGGGCAAAACTCAGATAGAGTAACAGTAATCGCTTCCTATAATACTCGAAAAGGAGTTGGAAAAAAGTTCAGGCCCATTTCTTCGATGCCATCGCACGGCTTTATAACTCAAACTCATATCTGATCCTCATTACGATCGGTTCCTGTTTATTATGTCGAAGACTTTTTCGGATTTGCGGAAAATGTTAGTTAAGGGCTTTTTTTATTATTTATCGATGTTTTCGTATGACATATAAAGTGCTTTTTTCCTACTTCAAAACTTGAATCAAATAATCTTAATCTTATTTGGCAGAGTTAACTTTAAAAGAATTGTTTTCTTTTTTCTAAAATATTGGTTGCCATAATAAACTAAATAAAAGTTCAGAGTAAAAAACCTCAAACAAAAAATTCAACTTTCCAAAAAACTTAAAAAAAACATAACTGCAAAAAAAGTTATACAATTTGGCAGAAAAAACGCGTCATATAATATTGTGTCATTACAAAAGAGGAAACAAGCAAAAATCGGCCAGCGGCGGACGGACGGACGGACGGAAGCGATCGAAAACCTCAATCGCGCTCGAATTGGGCAAAAAAAAAGAGTTAAGTCTGAGCAAGCAGCGAAATTGTGTGTCAAAGAAAGCGAATTTTTCGAATTGCTCGCTAGCGCTGCAAAGCTATGAGCAATTACGTAAGCCGACTGTATCGAAAACCCATAATGATTTATGAAACGGAAAAGTAAAAGTTATTAACAATCTGTAGGAGCGCGTTTCGCGGGTGGCTGCATTGGCCGCCACGAAGAGCCGCAATGGACCGAACCGCCTCCAAAGACCCGCCGCGAAACGAGAGCACTGCTTCGACTTAAGTTTACCTATATAAATTACGCAACATTCATAATTTAATTGGGTCACCAGAAAAAGCGGAAGGTAATAATGCTAATTTGCAAATTACTTAAGTGCTCGCTGCTTTTCCTACTTACTGCTTGCATACATTTTTGCTAATTATAGGTCGATTCTTGGATTTTTCCAAACAGATTTACTCACTGGAATAGCGAATCAATTTCCTTGGACCGAACAAAATGATTTTTAATACGCTGTATTATCTATACATATGTATAAAGTGGTATCAGTATCAATAAATTTAATGATACTTTTGTGGAGTTCTGTTAATGAAGAAAATGGTAGGTTGCGAAAACGCTAGAAACAAGAGAGGTTCGATGATGACAATAATGGCGGAATGGAATAATAGTAATATAAATGCGGTAATAATGGGTTCTCTCTGCGATCCGCCACTGGTATTCGAATAATGGACTTCCGCTTTTGGAAATTAAATTCACACATGAAAAGAGTTACGTCGTCGCTTGTTTGTATTTCAAATTAAACCATCGCTCTATTCTTATTTAGTCAACCAGCAAATCCCTCCTTTAGGCTACTTATTTTTAATATCATAATTTATTTAATTAAAGTTCTAATTAGTTTTCTTTATTTAAACAAAAGTGCAGTTTTCATTTGCTTTGGAATAAAATAAGCTCAGTTATGTGCAATTGTAATAATAAATTACAAATTCGGATTGTTATACGACATAAATGAGCTATAAATTTCATTTTTATGAGGGAATTACAGGACAAAAATATCTGTTCAATGAAGTCCTTGATTTTTTTTTTCCAAAGATCCGCAATGCACATTTTTATTTACACAAGTTAGTTGCATCAAATAATCAACGATTTGCAAATAGAAAATTTGAAAAATTCCTAAGATTTTTCCTACGCAGAAAAAAGCAAATAACTAGGCAACAATAAAAAACGAAGTTAGTGAATTTATATATTGCGCAGCGCAAGAGTTTAAAGAAAGAGAGAAGACTATGGCAGTAAGTAGGAACGAATTCAGGAAGTGTAATAAGCGAATTTCACTTTCTTTCCAATAAGACACGCTCGCTCACTTTAATGATATCAACTATAAACTCTGAATAAGTATAATCTGAAGTCATTTTCGAATGCAACTCTGGCAGCATTTTGCCATATATTCCATCGCAGTTTCGCATGTAAGCAAATATTAATTGCCATTTTTAATTAATCTCTCTGCAGCGGCTCGTTCCTTCATATTCCTCCTCCCGCGCCTCTACACCAACGATTTATTACCTGATGCCTGAGCATGCAATTGACTTTTGAATATACTACGAGTATAGTATACGAGGTACAAATACGTAGAGAGATACAGGAAATTCGTGTGTGCGTGTTATATTCGCTAATTGCGCACTCATATTTAACGTGAATTGCCGCTTGCAATATGCAATTCACAAAGAAAGTAAACTACTGACCTACTGGTAGCAGACGAGGCCGTCTTAACTAATTCTCCTACTTAACTTTCCAATTACTCCATGGACTCATGTAGTCTTTATTCTTTATTATCGTAATCGCCAACAAGAATTTATTTTGTCAATTGATTTGTACATTTATTTTAATTAATATTTTTTTTCTTTTAAGATGAAAGTACAAAAGTAAATATTACTCCTAGAATTAATTTTGCAAGTAATTTATATAAACATGTAGATTTTTGCATAATTAAAGAGGAAATTACTAAGCAACCAATGGATCAAGTGCAATAAAAAACTAAAATGGCGCTATTTTTAATATTGTTCTCGGTCAAACGAACAACATAAAGTTGTTCTTGGGGAATCAATTTATTAAAATCGTTTATTTTATAGCTTTGTTTATAGCTTATAAGCTATATTTCCTTAAACACGATTTTATTTTATATTTTAGATAATAAAATTAATAATTTATTTCATTGTGTGATCTTATTTAGTAGTTTTAATGCATAAGAAGAAAATAAAAAAGCTGAAAGGAATGTTTTGATTGATTTGCTGGGAAAATTTAACTTTTTAATCTTAAACACCTTTTGCTCTTTATTATTAAAATAAATTTCCAGTTGTAATTTGCCATATCTTTACCAATCGGAATCCAATGTTGTGATTTTTTTGACATAACAATAAATTTTTGCCAATTCAAAGCCTGCTGTTGGATCATAAAAATTATAGATGCATCTTAATCTTAAGTAATTAAAATTATCACAAAAGATTTTTTATAGTGCAAATAAATTGATAGATAGTTTAATAGTTAGAGCCAACATTATGAACTTAAAAAAAAAGAGTCATAAAATTATAACACTTGCTTTATGAGCCGAAGTAATTTAAATTATTTTAAAGAGGCAGCACTTTTGGTAATACCATAAGTCTTTAGCAACTTCATTACTTCAAACGGTATCATATTTTTTTAACTTATTTTTAAATAGCTAATGAAAATACTTTTTTTAAATAATTTTAAAAACATTTTGAGGCCTTATTTTATTATAACCAATAAGAATTTTTTTACGATATTTTTCCATAGCTGTGACTTAAAAAGAAAACTAAAGCAATATTAATCATTTTTGCTTAAAAGGAAGAGTAGAAAAGGCGAAAACTTTTCAACTTTTTTAAAACTCAGGCTCAAACTATTTAAGGTGACGGTTTCAAATTCAATCAATCACCTTGGATTTAAATTCACTCAAGAGTTTTTACAAAAACAGCTATTTAAATAAAAATTTGAACCAAAAAATATACCAACAACAGAAAACCAAATATTTGCCATAAACAAAAAGAATTAATAATTTACATAACAAAATAATTTCTCCAAAATGAAAAGTAAAAAAAAAAAAAAAACAATTACATATTAATTTTACTTTTACCATAACAAACCGAAATTAACCGCAAGAAAAAAAAACTCGCCTCTAATCAATGAACTCTAGCAATTTTAATAAAAGCCAACTAAACAAACAATCAAAAGCGAAAAAAGAAAGAAAGGAAGAGAGAAGAAAGACAGCATAACCTTTTTAATTAAATTATTATTTATGAATGCGAAATAGCTTCGAACCGACAGATCATTAAGGCAAATTAATTGCGATGGAAAGTGAATTAATATTTCGTGAATTCATAATTCAACCAAAAATTCATCCTTTCCTTAATTAGCGTTCGAAATATCAGCCGGTTTCACTTTTGTTTGCATATTTATAAATTACATTTGCGGCGCGCGTGAAATTAATCAAAAACTCATTTACCTTAGAAAACCATAAAGAGAGACAGAGAGAGAGAGAGGATTCGAGCAAATCCGACAAAGAGAAGAGAAAAACCGCTTACCTGAAACAAAACACAAGTAAAAATTAGTATAAATTAAGTTTTTTCCTATAGTATATTCACACAAACGCCGCACAATAAAAGTTATGGCAGCAGACATATTATAATAGAAATATAAATGCAATTTTATCGATAATAAAATAAAATGTGGGGAATGCAAATAATATGCACAATCAATGAATAATTCACACATATAACAATAAACGTGTGCTTGTGAAATGAACAAACGAATTCAATAATAATAATAGCCGTAATATAGAGAAGTAAAGAATGGGCAAGTGAGCAGACAAGAACGAGGAAAAGAACAGGTTGTTACAGTTCGATATTTATTACTCTCGCTGTAAGTATTTACTTTGCCTACAGAAGTTATATACGAAACCTATAAATAAATAAATGAATAATACAGTAAGCAATCTAATTAAGAAGCGATTATGTGAATGTAGTAGGTGTGAAGTTAATAGGAAAATTTGCCCGAGCGAATATACGAGTGAGTACCTATACTTTACGAAAAGCGAGCGCATTTTAATATTTATTAATGCAGTCAGTCAGCCGTCTGTAGAGCATGGAAGAATTTTTTCTTATGCACTTTTTGCACTATCTATCTATCCGTTACTGATTCGCTTATGAAATTATGTAAGAAAGTATGACGGAAAATGGCGCGCGCGGATTTATTTGTACAATATAAATAGGAAAGTGTCCCAGTGAACTAGTATCCGATAACAGCAAGTTCTGCGAGTGAAAACGAAAGTGCTAATTAGACACGGCTGCCATTTCTAATCTAGAACGTTTTAATTGAATTAGATTTTACTGTCGGCAATAACAATCAGTTTAATGTATGACTGAAATTTTTTTCGGAAATTTACGATTGCATAGCTTTTTCTTCGGAAAGAAAATTTTCTCAGAGAATTTTATTTCGTTTTATTCCTCATTTATAGTATCCTTTAATTACAGCTGTATTATTTCTGTTGCTTCTGGGTATTATCTCACTTGTATAATTTAATTTATATTAACCTAAACTAACCCAGTTTGAACATTTTTTTTTTGAAATTTTTAATGTCTAAAAAAATTTTAATATTTTTTTCTTTCGGAATTTTAGAAGGCCCAAAAAATTTGAAAACATTTTCTGGAACACCAATCAACCGATTTTAAAGATTTAACCTTTGAAAAAAAAAGTAAACTTAATTCGAGTCGAATACCTCAACTTATTTTATATTTTCGAAAAAAAGAACTAAATTGCTACAAAATTATTAAAACATTAACAGTTTGATCGAATTAACTTGCATCTTATTTAATAAAAAAAGTTTATAAAAATTAATACTGGTGCAATCAGAAACAAACAAGTCTAAAAGAAGTATGTAGCAATAAAAAGAGAGCAAAAACAATTAGAATTATCTAATTGAATGTAAATCACGTAGCTCAATAATGTATTATATGTGCAGAGAAATTGTTAGCGATCATCTTATGAAATTCAAAGTAGTCACTTTCTCTTCTTTTTCTAACTCTTCTTCGTCTGCATTTTCGTCATCCTCCTTGCCATTATAATATTATGATGTATTTTATAAAAATATAAACCTAATCTGAAATCTCATGCAGATATCTGGTGTTCCTTGTGGAAATAATATAAAATACATAGATGAGCATCAATACATACAAAGGTACATAATAAATTATAAAGATTTATTACTACCAGCATAATATCTCCACATATGTTGTACTATATGAACATAAGAACATTTAAACAAGTTAACAACACGGAAAATGCAACTGATGAGTCACTGTGGGTTTTTCCGCGCAAAGAGAAAAAGCAAGCAGTAACCGCAATCGCGGAAAATGCGTTACGAATATATTAAATGAAAACTATTGCCAAACCCGTTCTTGGCAATAAGAAAAAAATCATATGAAAATAAAAATAACAATCACGAAGTAACAACAAGTGCTTCACACACATAGTTTTTCGACTTTTACTTTTTTTTTATATTCAATATAATAATAACTTTTACTTGTATTGTTGCCAAAAAAATTTAATTCATTTTAGTTTCACACGTTTATATATATTTTTTTTTGTATTGTTAATTTCTAAAACTAAAAATTTAAATTGCAATTGTTGCATAAGTTTAAAAATAACTCATTTTAAATACTTGTTTTTTGTTCTTAATAAAAGAAAAAATAATTTTATTAGTAATGCAAGGAGCTCATAAAAGACATATAAGGGGAATACTTTAAAAACTTTTGCCTTTGGCTGTAGCTTAGGTTCTTATGACTTGGTAATATGAAAGAAAATTAAGGAAGTATTGGATTCATTCTCATAAATAAGAAAATTTTGTAGAAAATGTTGTGTTGGTTTGATTCTTGGTTATTTGGTGTAATTTAAAATAAATTTTGTTGATTCTGAATTGGATTTTAAGTTGATTTTATTTATTATTCGTGGGAGAATCAATAAAACTTTCTAAGAAACTGATTTTTTTTATAAAACTTAATTGATAGTTTAAAATTAAATGCAACTAAAAACCCGAAAAAAGTTTTAAACAAAATCCGAAAACAAAAAACCTACCAGCAGCTATAAAACTAATGAATTTATTGTCATTTATAACTAAAATAAAACAATTAACATTTTATTACTATTTTACAAACGACTTCCAAAAACTTACCAAAAAAAAATGAAATAAAAACGAAAAAACAAGATTTAAGCCAACGATAAATTACTTCAAAGTTAAAATATAACAAAAATTATAACATTTAAGCAGCACTAAATTATAGTTATTACTGACAACAAATGCAAAAAGCCGTCGAAAAAAGCTGCTCACCATGAACAAATGAATAGAAGCCGAATTTGATTCACAGAACATAAACAAAGAAATTACTCTTCGAATTGACAAATTGAAAGACACACATAGTATAGATAAATTAAAAAAAAACTTAATTACAATATCAATTACTCTATAATTCGCAGCAAAATTTACTTATAATACCATTTGCTGCTTATCTTTAGGCACTTTACCTTTAATTATTTCAGGCAACAACAAAAAATTGCTTAATTAAGCGTCCACATAGCACAGGTATCTAAGATAAATCATGTAAACGAAAAATGTACGCTCATTAATCAACATCACCAATGCCATTTGAAGGTTTTCATTTTTTTTTCTCTATACAGACAAAACAAATAGTGTTTGAAAAAATTATTTGCCCAAGTAAAAATTTTAAGGAGAAAGTCAATTACACTGATATAACGTAGACAAATTCTACATAGCCAAAATATGATAATAATAGATGACAGAGAGATAAGATTTGAATAAAATTTACGAGTTGGAAATTCAACTTTCATTTTTTGAGAACAACTTTTTGTGGCCTATGAATAAAGAGTGTATTGATTTATGATTGACTTATAAGAAATAAAACAATAATTGAATGCTGACGCTAACGACGCGCGAACTATAACATTTTCGTCCACGGCTGAACATTTACAAAAAAAAAGACAAAAACAAAAAAAAAACGCAACCCTGTGCAACGAAAAATAAAAATATCAACTTTCATATTTGTAAAGCGCTCATTTATTATGCTAATTAAACGGTCGTTAATATCAAAGAGTTTACATTAACAATGTAAAAACGAAAATGCAAAATTACGCATAAATTTTCCGAAAAAATTTCTTATACAGTGAGTTTAAAAAGTAAAATATATTTTTCACCTCACCTTGTTTCTGTGGTTGCTTACCATTTCATAATTATTACTTTTAATTAGAATTTTTGATATTATAGATATTACAATTTTTTATTAAAACAAAGCTTAATAATATGTCTTTTTTATGAAAGTGCTAATTATTCAATTTTTTCTCAAAAAAGAAAAGAAAAACAACATCTTGAAAAGCAAACGCACTGTATATTCAAATAGTAACGATTAACGAATCAAAAAGGAACATAAAAAACAACGATGAAGATTTATTACAGCCGAAAAGCCAACATTAAAAAAGCGAAAGTTCCAAATTAGATCCGAACAAGCTATTGCAAAATAACAGCGGCCCGGCACGGCACATTCATAAAAAAATTAATTCCCAATGTATGGTATACACTCATAGGATACTAATATTTAAAGCGCGCTTTTACTTTTTTCGCATTCCTGTCCAGCGGATTAGATTAATTTCCATCCGACTCCAAGGACTAGGAACTGACTATCAAGTTACCGCGTCCGAGATTGATTGATCCTCATTGGAGTGTCAATAATTAAATAAAGAATCACTTGATTGCTCTCATCCATAGTTTAATGTATACGCATTCATTACATTTGATTTTTTTTTTTTTTCTTTGAACATAATATTTAAAGGAAAGTGTTAATTAAACAAATACATCAATTACAGAATGTGTGAGGCCCAAATATTATAAATAAACAAACAATAAATGAATGCGAGTTTTGTATAGGCGCAATCTTAGGTAAAGTTAAAATTACAAGAACAAACACAAGTATCGCAGCGCAAAAGAACTAAAAGCACTTTCTCCGCAGCAGACTATAGTTTCGTTCTTCCGGGATTAGGACATGTACACATAATTCGTAATTCTCCGTTGCTTTTTCTTCTCTCTATTCGTCTCTTTCGCAAGTTATGTTGCGCGCTTCTTTGCATCATTAGACGTCGCGTTTGTTATTTTTTTTTGTCAGAGACTCTTCTTCTTGTTCTTTTGCCTGTCTTATTCTTCAATTATCGCGTGGAAATTATAATATTTGTTGTGAACATTTAAGGAAATGTTGTATTAACGTGTAAAGGTTTATGAAAAGATAATTGCCACTTTTCATTAAATTTTTGTTTTCCGATGGGTTATTATTCTGCTTGATGGAAATTTTCTTTTTTCAATTAGAATGATCGTCAGTTTCCACTTTAGTTTCCTTTTTAATTTTTACATGCAAAACTGATATGTTTCTATTGTCTATTAAATTAATTTTATTACATTTTTTTCACGTTTAATAAAATTTATTGGAAAAAAATACTGTTGTTATTGTAAATTAGAAAGCAAAATAATTGAATTTAAAAATGACAAAATAATTAAATGAAAAAGCGGTTAATTAAAAATAAATTAAGAACTAAAATTTAATGGATTTTTTTACAAACAATTTAAACAACAAGGTAAGCTTTATTTTAAAATTTCAAAATGATATCGACAACAAACAGTAAAATTAAACTCAAAATTAAATCGCAAGTCTTATTTTAGTAAATCTTAATAGATATTTATTAAATCATAAACCAAATTTGAAACAAAAATATACATAAAATTTAAAGCATCACATCAAGTGAGCCATTTTTCATTATAATTTCAAAGTTCTATCGAAAAACAACAGCAAAATTAAAATATAAAAAGAAAAGACTCATTTTCTCTTTAAGGAAATTGAAAAAAAAAACAATAACCTTGGACTTGACGTGAGATTACCTACTTGCTATTGGTAAGTTTAATGCATTACTAATTGCAATAATTAATAGACAATGATTAGTACCCACTAATACCATTAAGAAACCTCTTAAAAGACTCTAACAAAACACCTCTCAGCAGTGTGCATGATCATTCAATGCATCAATTTTATTGCACTTTAAATGCAAAAATTATTCATTCCAGCACCCACACTTAATCGATTTCAGTCGCTAATAAATATTTGAATGCGATCAGATATGGAAAACATTTGTAAATTAAAATGTTTAATAGATTCTTTTGTGTCGTGCCATTAATTCACACATAAACCTTTTTTCCTAAGCAAAATGCTGAATTTCTAGCAAATCCAATTTTTTTATAAAGAAATTAGTCAATAAAAATTTAAAATAAACAAAAAAATTATCAAAAGGTAATCAGGAAACAAAAAATATTTGCGAAAACATAAAAATGTTTAAAAAACCAAATGTGAAGGCGCCGGCACACATTGCTTATACCGCATATTCGGACGAAATTTTCAACTGCAACTGTTATATACAACAATTTATATATAAAAAAAATTCAGTCTTGTAATGCAAATAATAATTTGAGAAGTATATAGCAAATATGTATATGAATATTAAACAACATCATCATTATTGTCCCAACATGCAACCGACATATTATTATGATTAGTTTTCAATTGTTGTTTGACGCATGACCTTCGTCGAACTGGTTGTCTCTCGTTTATTTATTTATTTATTTACACACATAGGGATCGCCAATGTGAGCCTGCATGTATTACACATCGGTATGGCATGTGTGTGTGTGCGTGTGTGTCCATGTACATTGTGTATGTGTACAGACGACGAAGTATCTAGGTACTACACACAAACGAAAATAAAAGCTATTTGCAGCGATTCTCCTATTTCTTTCATTATAGTTTCCAACAAACACAAGCGCAATGTCAATAATAATCATAATAATGAGAGAGGTGTGTTTATTAGATCCCATTATATTATTAGTGTTGCCTCGATCGTTGCGGGCCGCATTATTTAATTAAGCGAATCTCGAAAGTCAGCGCTTTTTTTTCCTAACCTGCCCCATTGAAAACACTGTACTCTCTGTTTGTGTTGTGTACTCGCTGCTGTGTATTTGTGTAGCACAATCGCCAAAGGTCCTTTCAAATTGTTTAATTTGCGTTTCATTAAAGCTTTTTCATGTGCAAATGCCTTATTTGTTACATCTATACAAAATAAAAAGTAATGATAATTAGTGGATATAATTTAAATGATTAATTATTTTTTAGAGACAAATTTGGGATAAAATAATTATTTCTCATTTGTCTTTTTCACTGTTACACAATGATTAGGATTTTTTTTTCTGTGACTTTTCTTTAAATGTTTAAATGTTTAAATGTTTTTTTTTTTAATATATACAAAAAATAACTTTTCTTTCGATAAAATAAAAATAAATGCAATAAAACAAAAACATAACTCATTACGTTCTTTAATTGCAATTGACTTTAAGCATTGATTAAAAGGTAAAAAGCAAAAATTCATTAGATAATTAAACGATAATGCATGTGCACTGAATCGAATGACAATAAAGGTAAATTGCATTTATTAAACCCGATACATTAACGTTATCTATACGTCTAACAAGTAACTCAAACGTGTTTTACGATTACATTTACGTGAATTACATTTTATTTTACGCTTTTTGCCGTTCTTACCTATGACATGCCAATAATCCTAATGCCAGATTTATAATTAAAAAACATTAATTTATCTTTATAGTGTAGCTACTGTAGTTAATGTTATTTTTTTGGAATGACAAAATTATATAAATAATTATTCATAAAAATAACAAATTATGAGAAATACTGCAGATAATAAAATTGCTTTATTTGCTTTTGTTTAATAGCTCAATTTTCACGAAATTATTGACGCAAAAACAAACAAATTTTAACGATTTTTGGGCAATTTTAATATGTGCATACAAAGCGTAATTATTTTATTTTCGGTAATTACGTTATTTAAAAATTAATTCTTTATTTTTTCGGTAGTCTAATATAATTGTGAAAACAAATTTATAAAATTATGATTTTTCAAAATTATGATTTATTAAGTTTCGTTGAGAAGAACAAAAACAAATTGCATTGAAAAAAAGTATAAAAATTACTTGGAAAAAGATTTTAGTTGAAGCTTTTATAGCTTTTCATAGATATAGAGAAGAACAAAAACAACTTGCATAAAAAAAGTATAAAAATAACTTTGATTTCAGTTAAACCTTTTATAGTTATTACTTTCCACCAGGAAACAAAAATCAACTTACACATTAAAATCTATAAAATTTTTAAAATATAATAATTTATGGTTTTTACAGTCATAATAAGAACAACGAAATAATTTTTAATTTGCAGTAAAAAAAAACAGGCACTGTATCAGGAAATATCTGGAAACGAAATGAAAGAAATGAAAGTAAAATCAAAACAGAACGAATCAAATAAATTCTATGCACAATAAATCAACTTCGCAAGTAATATCATAACAACACAGCACTGAAGAAATATTAGGAGTGAACATAATTTTCCAGTTGTTCAAATAATAATTTGCATATCGGCATCGATTTAACGCGCAATAGTAGGAAATGGTATTTACCAATTGGACAAATGATGATTGGCCATAATGGCATCCCGTAATGATTTCGCCGGTTAAGTAAATAACATTCCCAATTTATCGTCATAGCTTTTGTAGCAAATAATACAGACAACGCATGAACCCGACTTTAATCATTGAATTAGCAATGTGAAAGCGAACTCTATACGTATATAAAATAATAATCTCGAGTAATAATAACAACCGACAGAGTTTTATAGTTATCCAAGACCAGAAGAAGATTATTTGCAATTTTTTATTTCATTCTAAAGTACGCACATCAGCACAATGAAAGTGTGTACAGATTAAGGCAGGTGAAGAACAATACCGCGAATTGTTTCAATTTGTCTTGTGCAGCGGCAGAAACACAAGGCGAAGAAAGAACTAAAAGAAAGAAAAAAACGAAAAAGTTCGTTGACTGTTGTTTTCGTTAATTGTCCGACTAAATAATAATGGTTCGTTCGCTCTTTTTTTTTTTCTCTCTATACGTTTCACGCACAAAAACACTTTCTTTTCGACGATGGCGGAGCGGCTGTTGCTGTTGCTGCTGCTGCTGACGAAATTGCCCAAAATGCCACACGTAAAATAAAATAAAAAACGTAGCGCGTCGAGTGAAAAGAAAGTGAAACTTTTTCGTCGTCTCGGGCAACGGTAGGCGAACAGAAAAGAAACAGAAAAGAAGCAGACTTACTAAATAAGGACATCCAACTTTTTTTTCTTTTTTTTTTTCATTCATTTACAGTGCTTATTTTTCAGACAAGTTTTTGCAAAAGGCACAAACATTTGAAACGAGGAAAACTCTTTAATTTCCGCCATCCCATTTCGTATATCCGTATTTTTATAGGCAATCATCGTAATTGCTTATTTATTATATCAGAGTTGATTTTTTTTTCTTATTTCTTATTTGTTAAGAACAAGTTCTAATGCCTAATTGAAAATTGTGATATTGCTTTTTAATTTTTACTTGGATTTGATTTTTTTTGCTAATTTATTAGTATTAAAAATTGTTTTTAAATTAAAATTATGGCAGGATTAAACGTGTTCTAAGAAAATTATAACAACTGGTTTTGCATATAATTAATATTTTTTAAATTTAAATTTATTGCTTCCTTTTATAAAAAAAATACTATTTACTATTGCGTAAGTTTTTTTGAATCAGCTGTGTTTTGTTTTCATCATAAATTAAATTCAGTTAACTGCATTTTCATTTTTCGTTTATATTTTCGTTTTTATTACTTGAAGTAAGAGACTTTTCAATTTGCAAATAAAAAATTGAAACAGCTGTTATTATAAACATTAGCATTACTTGCAGTTTTTTTTTTTTCAATTTTATAACTTACTCATACCATATAAATAAAAATCCATCAAAAAAATGTAGCAAAAAATACCCGAAACAATATCAAATTCCAATAATTCATATCAAAAATTAAAAACTTTATATAAAAACTAAAAAATAAATCATTTGAACAGCTTTGAAAATAAAATGCAGCAAAATAAACACGAATAAATAAAAAGGCCGATTTCCGGAAGCAACCTTTTAAAAATTCCGCAACACCGGTAGACCTTTACCATTAATATAAACGTGCTGCCTCCAAAGCTGCTGATACTGTGACCATCTATTGGTGTCGTCATGCGGCTGCTGCTGCTGCTGGTGATTGGGGGGCGGCTGTTGCACGTGTGAATTTAACGTTCCTTGCATAACACCCACGGGCACCTGATGTCCGCCCAAGTTGGGCGCCGTACCGTTCGCGGTACTCGTGTTAAGCGATGGCGGCGGCGGTGGCGGTAACTGGTATTCCATAATTCGATGCGTCTCTTTAACCGGTACCACAAAACTCATGTCTTTTTAAAACTTAGAAACTATATTGGTAGCAACCGATGCAGCAATATAGCCAAGCGATAACGGAACTGGAGGAAACAGCCGGTGTCAAAAATGTTTGAAGACGAAACGCGAATCGGAGGCGGCGAATAATCGAAAACGCATAACTACTGTAAGTGTGAATATACTGCGAATGATTTTAATATGCAATATATAATACAAAAACTATGGTGTTGTTGTTTGAATGAAAGAGAGAAGTAGTTCCGAGCCGGAAGAACGGCAGCAACTGTTGCTTGGAGCCGCCACTCGACGACCGCTTGTTGCTCGTCGCGTTCGACTGGAGTGAGAGAGAGTTTCACTCGGAGTCCGCGGCGGTGAATTCGACGAGTGAATGGAACACCTCCGCTTAATATTTCACCTCAGCGCCTAGCTCTCTGGCTATTCATATGTGCGATAGTTATACCTGTATTCGATCTATTCACTCGCTAGATTCCGTAATATTCTGTTTCTATGGTATTCTCTGCTACAGAGTGTGCTGCAAGATCAGCAGAACAACTGCCGGCAAAGTGGGGATCCGTTCGCAGAATTTTTGCCTGCAGGATTTTAAAAATTTCGTTTATTCCGTTAACGGTTTAAAAAAAAAACTTTTATTCATTTCCCGCACTTTTTCAAAATTTAAAACCTATAACTAAAGCTAAAAAATAATTAGAAATAAAGTTAAAAAATTGTTAAAAACTTTTTTTAATAACACTTTCAGGGGAAAAAATAAATTTTATTCATTTATTTATTACTAAACACAATTGTAATTACTTTTTATGATTAATAAAATTTCTACTTTTTTGCTTTCTTATGTTTTAATAAGTTTTATTTAAACATTAAAATATTGGGAACTTAATCCTTTCATTATAACTTATTAAAAACTTAATAAAATTAACACTTAATTATTACTTAACCAATATATATTATTTTTAATTATTTTTTTTTGTTACAGAAAAAATCATAATAAATCTTTTAATTAAACTTCTCCACAATAAAAAAAATAAAAAAACAATGACTCGTTATTTTTCTTAAAATAATAATATAACAACAGACAACTTTTACTTTAATTAAGCTGTACAAAAAATAACCAAAAGAGAAGACTTACATAATGTTCGAATAACTTAATAATAAAAGTTTTCAAATGTTAATCCCAGCAAATAAAAGCTAAACGTCTTCGGCAAAGGTCACTTGCTAATTCGCGAGAAGAGCTAAAGGGTTAATTGCTTTAATTACATCGACTCCTTATCGATATTCCTTACACAAATTCCAAAACTTAATTATGCATTACAGCGAATTTAATCGTCTTTTCTGCGCTTTATTTTAAATACCAAATCAGACATTACAACCAATTTTACGGTTTCCTCTATTTGTAAAAGCAAACCGGAAAATATTTTAATATCTTAACCGCTGTAGAAAAGCAAATTATGTTCAAAATTCGAAGCCGAAACATCAAAATTAAAAAATTAAAACAGTATCTAATAAAATTGGTACAAAATTGCCACTCATTGAAATTACCAAGTAAAAAAAAAATAACCATAAGTAACCAAATAATTAACAAGGAAGCAAAAACAGAAACCCGCAAAATGTTCTATTCGCAAAATATAATTGCACCACAAATCGCAACATAAGTCGAAAAACGGTCTTCGAAAGGAACAGTCATCGATTTCAAAACGTATAAACGTGCGTGCAGAAGAAGGAGCCGAGTGAAAGAGTCTAATGCAAAATGTATAAGAACCGAAGCCGCGATGTCGTAATAGCTTACATTACACTTTCTTCTTTTATTCCCCCATACGACAAACGGACAAAAAAAACCTATTAATCTAAACTATCCGAATTTAGCTTTTATTTTCCCATTAAGTCCTTGTATATTACAATACGTGAATGAAAAAAACAATAATGCGAAAATTGATGAGAGAAATACTGCATAATGCGGATGGCAAAAAAAGGAGAGAAGAGCCGAAATTGCGCAACTAAAGTCGCGCGGCGGTTCCCATTACCAGCAGCATATGGGAAACCTAATCTTTAATCGGAACAATTAAGCAAAATTTCCGCTTTACACGCCAAGAGAGAGAGACTTTTCGGACGCGCTTGATTTACCATTCGGAAGCAAAAATATCTAATTTAACTTATGAATAATTCGGCAATTATAATTTCACTTTTTTCGGGCGATGAACCAAACGGTTGTATAGACCGAAAATTCTAAACAGCGGTTTTTTTTTGAATATCGGTCACGCATTTCGAGCATGAAAGTAAAAATTAGGAAATTGTTACGCAAGTCTTGTCTTTAATTGATATTCCTCAAATACATATAAATAAATAAATAAATAATTCATACAGAGGTACGCAAAAATGATTCCATCTTATAGCTAGACTTTAAAAACGAGGGTGATAAATGCGTTTGTTTACTCACTTTGCGTTATTGGCTGCTTGTATTTTGCGCGTGGGTGGACCAAGATTTCCATAAGGAAATTTCCGGTAATGGCATTTTTATTCCCCGCTTATAGTTTTACGATTATTAATTTTGCTTACAGTTACATGCAGCCACCCACCGTCTACGAGTATAGTGGTACATTTTCTATGTATCTTTTGCTAAGTGCAATAAGTAATAGAATACATTAGGGGTATTGAACAATCAGGCAAATCACAAAAGAGGTCCTTGGAGAAATTAGGGAAAGTATTTGTTTAAGCTTCCTTCTTGTGTTTCCTCTGCTTTTTCTTTCGCTTCAGAATGAGAAAAAACAAACATAAAAACGTTGTCTAAACAAGTTTTTTTTTTTTTTACATTTGCAACTGTGGAAGTGAATTATGATTATTTTTAATTATGTTAAATACTGCTTTTTGGTAAATTTCGTAAGAAGCTAAAAGAAGAAAGTGTTGAAAATGGTTCCTTGTTAAATGGCGTGTTAAGTTTGTAAGCAAAATAATTTTCTTAATTAAATATAATTAATGGGAAAATCATACTTTGCTTGTGTGTAGACTTATTTTACTGAGAATTATGATTAAAATTTATAATTACTATTAAAATTAAAAAGTTAAAACTTTTAGTATTACCCCGCAATTAGCATAACTTTATAATTTAATTTTTACAGTAAATAATTATCGTTTTTTTTTTCTTTTCTCTAAAAAAGTATATTTCTAACTTTGATCCTCTGCATCCATCTAATTTTTCACTTAATGCAAAAAAGTAAATGAAACATTACCTTTTGATTTATAATTGTTATTGTTAACAAAAATTGAAAGACAAAATTAGCAAAAACAACCACAAAAAACCACATTGGAACCAACGAGACACAAAAAGTTATTAAACCAACCTGCAAGAACTTTGGCAACAGAATTATGTGCAAAGGGTTGGGCGGCGGCGGCGGCCGCAAAGTAAGAGGCGTGCGGCCACTGATGCCCCCAGCTAGTCTGCTGGCCCTGCTGATGCTGATGATAATTAGCGGGCTGCTGATGAGCCGAGTCCTCCGGCACCACCGGGTACCGCGAGGCGAAGAACGAGGACCCGGGCGCGTCTGGCGTCGTTCCGGGAGCAGTCATGGAGTAATAGCCATAGTTATCCCGAGGCCAAAATGAGCCCGCGATTTTAATTAACGTGTCGCAATCGCTACTACTTATACGAAACAATTGTTTTTCCTTTACTTCTTGATTTTTAAAAATCGTTTTCCCAAGCAAATGTTTTCTATATACTCAATGAATTTATTTGTTTCCAATTATAAATCGACACTTTGATAGTTTATTCGATGATGAACACCAATTTAAGGATGACCAGGACGAAACCGCGGAATCGAAACACGTAGATCCTTAATCGACAATCGCGCCACGCGAATTTCATCCTCGAAACTGATCGACTAACCACTAATTGGCGCCCTTTTAATAAGATTGATTTAATTGGGGTGCCGGCGCTGGGCTGCGTCTTAAGTGGTTGCTCACGACCGATTGTTTTCTAACATGCTCAAGTGCGCTATCGATAATCACTGCGACGACAACAGAGAGCCGCTAGCAGTATAAACTGTGTACTGATTGTGAGACCCGTGCAGGGCTGGTATGCTCTAAGGGTGCAAAGAAACGTGTACCGGGTCAGTCACGTTGCCGTCACACGTGTCTTGCAGTCCCGTGCTCGACAAGGTGGTATTCTTTCGCTCCTTGTTTATTGCCCCGTTTCGCTGCTGCGTTTATTTATTTTACGCCACCCGTGTTTGTGTTTTGTGCGATCGTACCGTACGCGGAAACAAATGCAAGGGCTCGCATTCAAAACGTCGCTATTTTCGGTTAATTGGCATCTACTTACCGTACCTACGATACCATTGATATCGCCATGCATCTGTGTGTCTTACGCTTTTTTCCTCTGCTCGTTAATTGCCTATGAACCTGTGCATGTGATAACTATAATTATTAATTAACGTTTTAATTAAATTCGCCATTTTTGTACCTATCTCTATATAAGTTAGTGTTGTTGTGGGCAAAACTGGGGTAATTAAACTAATAAATTATTAATTGCACCCGGGACACATTTTCTAATAGGAAGCAAATTTTCAATTTAATATTATGGCGATGGAAACTTTATGGCAGACATAAATTTTTGCTTTTTATTCGCCGTGTGTTTTACTTTTATTGTTTTTTTTTTTCTTATTTTGTTTCGATTTTAATGTTTCGATGTTAAATAATTTTATGAATATAGGCCATATTTCCTGAAAATAATTTATTTCATTTTTGGAAGCAAAACAATTATTCGTATTACATTAGTACTTAAATTTTTAAATAAAAAAGAAATTTGTAAAAGTACAAATCCAACGTAGATGAAATCAAAAAAATTCTAAATTAATGTCTAAAACCTCTCCTAGAAAATTATTTTCAACTGCTAGTAAATTCCATTTTATTACAATAGCCTAAAGTCTAAATAATTTTAAAGTAAACATTTCTAAATTCCTAAATATACTTTTATCAGTGGATTAATCTTAAACAATACATATTAAAAAAAGTAATTTTCATAAACTTCATTCAATTTTAAATCTAAAACCTAGCTGGGTTTTTTGTTAGAGCTAAAAATGCGAAATTTTTTGGCGGAGAAAACGGAATCCGTATTAAGGTAGGACCAACTAAACCTACACTGCAAAAGACGTGCTCTTTAGCAACAAAATTTAAAAGTACTTAATCGTTTACGCACCGCGAGTGAACGGACGGACGGGCGCGATATTCAGCTTCGAAAACCCGTTTGAGAGAGGCGCGAGAAATTTCGGTGAAATTTTTCGACACACCGCATAAGAGAACAGAACGAACGACGGGCAATCGAGAGTGAAATTCCTTCGTTTTGGCGAATTTTCACGGTCTGTCGAACGCACACAGGCGAAAATGCCGCATTTTTAATGCGTGCGTATTGCGTAGGCTTCAAAATTTAACCCGTTGTGCGTATAGGAAATTAAATCGTATGCATAAATAAATTTCAAATTGGGCAAAATAAATTACAAAGCAACGAAACATCAGATTTAAAATCACATAGAAAGAAGTAAATCTTTAATTTGTGCAAAATGTGCAAAATTGCGTAAAAATTAAATTTTATATGATATTTGTCATTAATTAGTACTTTAGTTCTAAAATTCCATTGTATTTTATTTGGTATAATTAAAATTTTATTTTAACTTTTTCTTCTGATCTGTGTAAAAATGCGTTCAACTAACTAAGCGTGAAATTTCTAAATGACTTTTCAAGCATCGACAAAAGTTTAAAATATATTGCCAGTGGTTAATCGAATGATACACCCGGTACATAATTTAATATAGGTCTGCGACTGGTTCTGCTTAGCATTTTTATAGCTGGTTTGGTCACTTGATAAAAGTGAAAGTGGCCATTAAAAAAAGAACAAGCAGAAACAACAACAATCGTGTTTCCATTTACACACACTCGCACTGTACACAGTATCTGAGTGGGCATCTAAACTTGCAAAAGATTGCACACTCTCCAAAAAAAAAAAAGTTCTTACAAATTGTTCCCTAAAGCATAACACATAAACCTTTCTTTACAGTTTATGGCGTCTACAATTCGAGAAAATAAACTATAGAGCCAATAAATTGGTGTGTGTGGAATTGTAAAAGCCTTTCCTCCGAGTGTTATTCACTTGATGTTTATGCAAACAGATTACGGCGATGAGAGGGTAAGAAGGAACGATGAAACAAAGTCGATCACATCGGAATTCGCATGACTTACTTGACACGTTTCAACGGCACGTGCATAATACAACATAAATTTTCCTCTGAGCGTTTTCCGATTAATATAATTATAATTGGAATATAGTATAAAGCTTCACAATGTAGTAATTATCATTTGAAAGAATAATAATAACGATAATTAAATTACGGAAAGCTTGAATTTATTTTCAAATGTGGCACAAAGTTTTTCAATTACAAAATGTTGGAAAATTTGGTTTCCATCAAAGTCAGCGAAGAGAGGAAACACTTTGCAAGACATAAAAGTTTATTTACTTTCGATGTTTCTAAAAATATTAAGACCTCAAACTTGCCGAGTGCTTAAATCCTGCGGTTCCTCTTCTCAAATGAACTTTTAATACATTTTATGTTAATTTTAAATGGATTTTTCAATTACTGCACAGTGCTCATTGTTTTTTTTTTTAATTATTAATTTTGTCTTCTTAATAGATAAATTACATGCTAATCAATTTGGAAACGGTTATCTTTTAAAATTAAAAAGCAAAAATATTCTTTTAATTATTTCGCAAAATTGTGTAATTTTGGTTGATGTTTTAAATATTTAAATTTCATTTTACAACAGCTGTTATGATAATTAATAATTGCCAACTATTTAAAAAAAAAAATTATAAAGAATTAATTCATAAAGAAAGTTTTTGGTTTCAATTTATTAGACAGTTTTGTATAAGCTGTTTAATTTATTAATTTCCGAAAAAAATTAAAAAAAAAACAATATCAACAATTCAGGAAGTTTTTTTTTTAATTTCTAGATTTCTCAGAAAATTTAAAAAAATGCAAATAATTAAATAATTTCATTTAAAAAGTATCTAAAACTTAATGACAATAGAAAATTATAAAAAAATATATACATGCAGCAAAATGTATAGATTATTTTGCGTTCAAAAGAAAACCACCAATTTACTACGAAATGAAACATAAAAAAACTGCACTAAAAATAAATTTTAAATCACTATATTTTTTTAAATAAAACCTATGACAAAACACTTGGACAAGGCCCAAGATCTATGTAAAAATTAAATGCAAAAACCACCGAAACGAATCATTTAGTCGCGCTCATAATGAACATAATACAAACAGTAAATTAAAATCAGCGAAACGTTGAAACGAACGTGAATTCAAATAGCGCTCACGGAAAATATAAGGACAACGGAGTTGTCCGTATGCAACCCACAAGTCTTTCTTAGGCAACTTGGATCGGCCTACGATCGCATTCAAAAAGGATAATAACAAATGCGCTTGTCCTCTAAGGACTACTACTACTACACTAACACTAGGAATTTTTCCAATTTGGCCGCCCAACTAGCGGCGACGAAAATTAGATAAAAATCGCCATTATCATCGACTTAAATGGAGTAAGTCGCACTTAATACGGCGGCGGTAGTAATAAATCTTCCGCTACATTCTACCATACTCGTATACTATGTGCGTACATGTACGTAAATTAATAAATTAACCTTATCTCCGCCATTTGGTAAATTAGGTAATGATAAGGATCATTTAGAGAGGAGTTTGTCGTTACAATTTCGGCCGAGACTCCGATATGAGACTTTTAAGAGCGCACTTGAAACTTTGTAAAATTGGCCTCGCAGGATACTTCTTAATGTAATAAAGGAAAATGCATATGGTTTTCCACGGAAATTTTTCCACGGAATCGATAAGCGCTCGGGGAACTTTAACCTTTTCGCGGAGCGCCACTATAGTTTTTCCAAGTTTACGCGCGCCGTTTTATGAATTAATGTATGCAAACACACAAACCTTTGCCGTGTGCGCGGCTCATGCGACCACCGACGATCGGTAAATTGCGGAAGGACTCACCTGCAACAACAAAGAAAGAAGAAATTATTAGTTGGGCTGCAATAATTGGGTTTCGCGTGAGTTGTTGGCGTCGGTACACCCAGAAGCCAATAATAACAATTTAGGCACACACGGGAATGTGCTCGCGGGGATGTAGGATACATTTTCAAGTTCTATTTCTGATGTTTTGACCTATAACATTCAACCAAAGCTCAGACCGTTGCGATCGATTTGCAAAACGCACCGCAATTTAGCGATCACTAGACATGTAATAGACCAGCACTGGGAGCTTCCTCCTTTCCCTAAATAAATCAATCGTTCGTTCATTTATTTTATGACTTTTTTTTTGTTTACTTTGTGCATACAATTTATGCTTCTTTGTTATTGCTAAAATTTACACCGACTGCATAAATCAAAATATTAGTAGGAGCGAATTTGAGCATTTAAGATGAACATGGTGAATGCATTTTTACAGCGCTTTTATGTTATTTTATGATGTTTTGTGCATGCATTTTATAGGATGTTGAGGTACGGCTTGCAGTGGCAATTATCCAAAATAGTGTAATAAAGTTTTCTGAGTGGTGGTGGTCGTGTGGAAAATCATTTTAGTACCCTTTTTTTGCATAGTGAATTGCTGAATTGCTTCAGTTTGCATTTAATTTTTTGAAAATTTTCTAAATCACTCATTTAATCAAACCGCTAAGACTAATTCTAAGATTGTCTTTTCCACAAAATTTATTGTTAAAAATTTCCCTAGTTATTTAAAAAAATAACAATTTACCAAACATTTGGCATTTCCTATTACTTTCAACTATTAAAAATTGGGAAAACAAAACAAAAACAAAAAATTTTATGGGTTCCTAAGATTTTATTGTTTTTTGTGTTTTGTTTTTGCACATTTTCAAAATCATTACAGTAAACAAAATGCGTTGAAACGTTTAAAATGTGAGAATTCCACTTAAATTAAGTCATTATAAGTTGAAAATTCTCTTAGGTTACATTCTGCAATTTAACCTGTAAATTGACAAATGTTTGTGACATAGTTTACCACAGATTACGGTTACAGTCTTTAATTTGTGATAGTTTACGAAATTTTCTTAGTTTATTACTTGTTAATATTATTTAAACTGGTAACAATGGGCATAGAGATGGTCGATCCCAATAATCCTGATGATCCCAGAAACTACGATTTCGACGACGACGAACTGTACTTGAGTGCAATGAGCAGGAATGGAGATGAATATAACCCTTACGAACATTATGTCTTCTCCGATATGGACGATTACGATTCGGAATCATCAGATGATTCGAATTCGGACACTGCTGAGAGTGATAATGATCAAGTGAATTCAATGAACGGCAGTGGCGGAGAATCTTTCGATGAGATGGAAATGTTACGTCGACTGATGGCGACTCCAAGTCCAATTATAATGAAAATTTTGGGATTTTTGCAAGTGATAAGTACTTTGCAAAATGATTCTTTGGATAGTAATTCTATCGATGAATCTACATAATGGAATTGTAGGTTAGGATTTCTAAATGTTAAATTTTTCCATAAAATTAAGTTAAGCTGTTCTCTAAAAAATGTCTTTTAATTAAAATAATACTAATTATACTTTTATAGAATAAATTTAAATTTAAGAAGATTGTAAAAATTGTTAACTTCGATTAAATTATTAATAAAATGTTGTTAATTTTATTTAAAAATTACAAAACAACATAAAATTAATTTAAATTTGTTTGAAATGTGCCGTAAAATATATCCCCGTGCCAGTAACAATATTTTCAAAACCGGGAACTAGAAATAAAACAAACAACATTTTAATCAAGCAATTGATTCGTTTGAAGTTTTGTGCAAAACAACGACAACGAGGAAAACTCAAAGAGGAAAGAGGAAAATTAATGCACAAACTAAACTGCGCGGAAAAAACTGAAATAAAAAAATGCATGCATAGTAACAAAAGCAGCCCGTCACTTTAAATTAATTAATCCTATTAGAAAATAATTCTAAAATGCGTCGGCTGTTTAAATAGAAATGTCATTGAATCTAAAATTAAAAAAGGAAAACTGAAAAAATAAAAACCGGCAGACAGAATAGTCAAACGCATCACACTCACATTTATTTAAAGGAAAACACACTGATGAAAACTCAAGGAAACGCTAATTTTACCTGTATACCGAAATCATAAATCATAAAATTAAAAAAAAAAAAAACTTGTTACTTGAAAAGGCAACTACAATGGTTTACGAAGTGTACAGAATTTCGAATAAAACGCCAATATAAATGGCACGAAATACTCGACGCAATTAGCATAAAATCGAACGTTTAGTATTGAAATATTTCGCATAGTTATACGCGTCAACTGTAATGAAATTCAAAAATCAGATTCCGAATGAACGAACAAACTGTACGATATACTGTATATTGTATAATTTCCAATAGTAAAATTACTAGTAATGGTTGTAATGTAAGTTGTATTAGCTAAATGAACAAACCGGTTCCGTTTTGGTCTTGTCGATAGTATGGATTTACTTAAGGCAAAAGGATTTAATTAACAGTCGTTTGACATGGAACGCGACACTGCTTTAATTGTGTCTAAGTCTCGTCGTACTCCACGCTGTTTTCTAACGGTTTCTCAATTCTTTCCGTTTCTTTCGTAAAGTTTGCTCGCCTTTTAATAATTTCGGTGAATATAAAATTAACTAATATCTTGGCCTCAATTTTATACGGATTATATTTAAATTGTGCCAAAGTTAATTATGCAGAATTAACATCTTACTTAAACGACCATTTTTTTCATTATATTAAGGCTGTAAATATTAACAAGAAATTTAAAAATAAAATATTTAAGGGAAAAGATTTTAAAGTAAAAAGTTAAATGAAATGCAACAAAATGTAGTAAAACAAATTTAATTTAATACGATTAAATCTTCACGAAATGTATGCACTCGCTATTGCCAAATCTTTTAAATTCATTGTCAAAAGTTTTCTTAAAGTGCCTGATTTAAATGCGGCGTAAACTTCTCCCGAAATGAATTAACATACATTTAAAAAACTATTTTACACAAAATAAATAGAAAACTCTAAACTTAACTAGCAAATTAAATCCTGCAAAAAAATGAAGAAATATAATTAAAGTCCTTTAAAACATATCAAATAGAATTTTTTGTCAGCAAAAAGTTAATAAAAAAAATTGCAATTTTAAAAAGTACAAGAAAATGAAAATTTTTATAATCTCGAAAAATGCATGCACTCAAATGTGCCAAATCTGTTTAAAGCCCCAGTCTAAACTTTAAATTATTTTATATGCGTGACTTTAACATCTTCACCCAAAGCGATTGTCATAAATTCAAAGCTACTTTTAACAAATTAAATCATAAAAGTATAATACTATAAAATGAAATTATTATAACTCAAAGACACTTTTTAATCACAATTTAGCAGGATACAATTTTAAGACATAAAAAGAACACGCAAAGAACAAAAATAAAAACACAAACTACGACTATAAAAAAAATCGGGTGAAAAATGTAAGCAATGTCCGAAATACTACATAAAAATTTACGCCTAAAAATAAAGCGTGGGCCAAAAATAAGTTCGAAAGTGCTGTTAAAACATCATAAATTACCACTAAAATATAAAAAGACCACATAACAATAAACCAAACGACACATTTTAATGCATTTGGCAAACAATTACTGTAACGGACGACTTCACTTCTGGTCGAAATTGAAGGATATAGTTCTGGGCGCACCTGAGGGACTCATCCGGATCCCTGCACTTTCCTCTGGGGACTCTAAGGTCAAGGTCAAAGTGCCCGATTCCCACAGGACGTTTCCCATGCAAAACCGAAACGAATAATATGCATTTCAATTCGCTGCACTATATTTATTTGTTTGTACTTTCAAGTTTACGCATTAATGAGTGTCGATGTTTATGAACGCCGATAAAAAAATCCAAATTTGGTGATAAGCTTATAATGAGGCATAGTGCATAAAGAAGGCCGCTACCCTTGCGTTGCCATGCGAAAATAGATCCGGAGAATGGAAAATATTATTAAATGGTCTCTCGTATCATCTTCTAGGCGTTCTAATTTTGTGCGTGCAGCTCGAGTTAAATATAACCCATAGTCAAAAATTTCTTTCTTGGGCCCGCAAAGAACAGTTTGCTGCCAGCCAGCGGTTCTCCACCGCTAAATTATCGATTTCGCTTTTCGTCGCTTTTTCGCGGCGAGAATGTAGGAAATCAAAGCAGTGGGCGGAAGAACATAGTAAAGAACCTCTCTTTCTCTCCCTCTCTATGTCTGTATATTATACATCTTCATTATGACACTTTAAAGGATAATAATAATAGAATTGTTTATTATTCTTTTGCTGTGCACGTATTTTTAGGAGGCAATCCATTGAAATTTGTAGTGCGATCCTAGTCTACCTATTTTCGCCTGCCGCGCGCGAAAAAAAAAACTATTAGGAAAAGTACGAAATAATTTACGGTTTTCTGGCAGAGACGCAAAAATTTCACGTGATGGACCCACTCTAAAGCGCAAACGAATAAGGCAGATGGATCACAAGACCTAGAGGGGTTCTATTTGCAAATTGTACATTCGAAAGGAAAACACATTAGTTTTGTGACATCCATCTTCCGTTTTGCTTGCTTTTTTCGTTTTTAATAAATTTTGTTTTTACGTTTATTTTTATGTTTCTTTCATGTATGTTTAATTTTTTTTTTTTTTGTGATTAATATATTTTAAAAAATTATTAATTTTTTTAATATTGCAAATTTTTAAACAGTTTATATAATTTTATTTTTAGAATCTAAAAAAAAAAATAGGTTTTAAAATATTAAAATTTCCAGTCTTTTATTTAAAAGAAGGTGAATATACGAACATATGAAATATTTAAATAGAAAATATTTTTATATACAAAAAGGGAATACATTTAAACTGTTAAATCTGAAAACAAAATTAATTGGCAAAATATTTCCCCTGAAACTTTTAATCTTTTTAATTCAATCAACTTAATGAACTAATGGAAAACTCAACTAAAAATAAATTAAACATATCCATGAAAAATTAAAATTAATACCGTTTTTTAGATTTTTTTCAAATTTTACCAATAATTATCTAATCTGTTCTTATCTATGTAAATTGATCAACCAATCTTAAATATCTATAAATCGGTTCCTACTAGATACAAAAAATAAGATTAAAAACCCACATAAAATAAATAATTAAACTAATATTAGTATAGTAGTGTTTACACAAAAAAGAATTGATTGTAAATAACAAAAAAATTAATAAAAACAGTTCATTTTTTATCTTAATTAACAATTTATTAAGTAAAAATGAAAATAATTAATCAATTTCCAACTTTCGATTGTAATGTATTTTTCATTTGCTCATAAATAGAAAATTATTAAATAAATAAACTTTAATTAAACTGTAGCAAGAAATAGTAAAAAAATTTAAATAGCTTTTGCGAAAAAAAAACTAGAAATATTCTAATTGCACTTTCGAAAAAAAGTTAAACTACTTTCGGAAAGTGTACAAACTGTTTGTGACAGCTTCGGCAACGTCAAAAATAAAGTGAGCAATAAAAAAAAGTTACTAATAATCGCTTTACACACCACACTTATATTACAGTAAGCAGCTTTTTATCGTTTCCTTATCTTGTGCGCTTATATTTATTTGTCGATAACATTTTCCTCTCCATAATTTCACGAAAGAAAATACATACATGTTGAAAATCAAATATTTCAAAATCCTATATCTCTCGTGATTTTTCTAATATGGACTCTGATTTCTTGTTCACAATACGTGTAACCCACAAAACAAATAATAAATTATTCATTTCAATTATATTTTTATTAAAAATTTAATATTAAATTAAAAAATAAATAAAAGAAAAAGGAGAATCACCTGGTGCATTAAGCGAATGAATTGGCGGCGGAAACGACATCAAAGTTTTCAATCGGTCCATCAATCCGTTATCCGGCATCCCTAAAACCGTTACCTATATTTTCCTCTAAATTCTCAGCACATACTTATCGCAACAAAAAAAAAAACTTAAAAATAAAAAAAAAATCTCGTAAAAATTATGAACCTTTCGCTCGTGTTTGCTTTCAAAACGACCGAATTCAAATTTCGAAACGTTCGGACCGTCCAAACATCAAATAAACACCATCTCTCTCCAAGGAGTATGCTAGAGGAACATAAAAAAGAGGTTAACCTTCGTTGATAAACAATTTCTGAGACTTTGGACGTCGGTTCATCTGACACCCAAAGTGAGCCAGTATATCCATCAACTGAATAAATTCATCTAACTAAAGCGAGAGTTGTTCAAGAGTTATACTGTGTATATGTTGCACACATTATAAAATTCGTTCAATTGCGATTGTGCGTTTCGTTAATTGGTGTAGAGTATAATTAAAAGAGTTAACAATTTGCGCGTGTTAATTTTAACCTTCGTTACATCATTCGCGAAAGTGCTTATCGAATTGCACTCAATTATCAAAAGTCATATTTCCCAAAAAATAACATCAGCCCAACAAACAAGTTTGTTTAATGTTCAACGTGATTAAAAGCGTGCTGATTATTCTCGATAATTAAGAAGGTTCCACAAATAAGAAGACCTAAAATGTTGCTCGCAAATTAATCGAGAGACGTTATAAGTTTTCCTCTCAATTATAGGTTTTCCATTATTGATTGAGATTATTAAGTGGTTGAGATTTTTGTTTCTACTTTGCTGTAATTGATTGAGTACTTTTAAAATTTCCTATGATGTTTTCAAAATTTTACGTTTTATTTTTATCATTAAATTTGAAAAAACTCAATTTCGAAATTTGCAAAGTTTATGTTGAGTTTGACCTTTAAAATTCTAAGTTCAAATTTGAAAATTTTCAAATGGTTATTAATTAATAGCTAAGTTTCTGCTTTATAGTCTCAGCAGCTTTTATTGCAGTTTAATTAATTAACGACTATCAATTAAAATCATAACAATTTAATAATTTCAGTTTAAAAACACTATAAATAATAAAATGCAATCGATTATACAAACATTTAAATAAGAATAAAATAATAAAATTTTAATTAATCAATTAAAGAACAAAGAGAATTGCAACCTAAATATTTTTCGAACATTAAAGATAACATTTTAACAAAAAAATTCTCGCAAACATTGAAGACTAGAGTGAAAAAAACAGCACAAACGACAATAAAATAAGTGGGTTACTCTTTAATGGTATAGATAGACCGGTAAATGTCCTTAAGTATTTAATTTTATTGATCGTTTCATTACTCTACATACACCAAGTACGCTATCTCTCTAAGTCTGTCTACCTTTCCATTCAAATAATTCAAACTAAAAGGTATAATAGTAATTCATCTACTATTATAAATTAGAATAACAAAATATGAACTGCACAAATAAACCAAATAAATTATAGTAATTGCCGAATAAATAAAAAAACAACGAAATTTATATATAGAGAGGAAAGGAAGTACTTCCATAGTGCATTATTCTTTTTGAATCGTTTGTATATTCAGCTCAATAATTAGGTTCATGCATAGTACCGATGACACAGTTCTTGGAAATTATCCTGCAGATGGATGACAAACAAAGAAGACACGCAAGGAAATTAAATAATTTTACGGAAATTGACATAAAACGGAATTAATTAATGAGAGCTGCGCTTATTGGGTTTCATTCCAAACAAATTATTTTGAGCTTTGACAGGGAAAAACAATGGACAACAAGTAAAAAAAAACAATGATAGTAGCAATTACTATTATTAAATTATTTCTAATTCTTTTTTACTAATTTCAGATGTGTATTTTTTAAGAATAATATAATTAATATCAAATAAATTATATTTACAAAGAAAGTGTATAAGATGTTCCATTTAGTTCTATATCATTAAAAGAATAAGAAAAAAGGCAACCGCAAGAGGAAAAGCTAATAATCAGGCGCTAATTGCAAAGCAAAACAAACGACAACTCTTCTAAAAGAAAAAAGTAACAAGAACTAGTTGCAACTAGTTATCGTTTAGAGCAATTACCATTTTCAATGGAAAGGTCACTTTAATTCCGAAGACTTCAAACCGTTTTATATCGGGCCGAAAAACATTTATAAAAAACCCATAGGTTTTCCTCTCACCTATACATACGTAGTACATACAAATGAAAACGAAACACAATACGAATTGAATGCAAATGGAGCGATATGGTGCAACGATAAGGTATCGGAGAGTTAATTAGAAAGAGCGCGTCTTGAAGTCGACTTTTCCCTTATCTGCGAGTACAGAGCTTTCCAAATAATTATAAGTGCGAAATTTTATCGCGCACGAATTTGTTTACACAGTAATGGAAAGCCGAATCATTTGTTGTTGCTGCTGCGATTTATCAATGTTTTAGTTATGGAAGTTTCAGTGAATGTACATACTATACTGCAGAAGTGTAGATATATAAATACAAAAAGAGACGTAGTTTATGTAGTAAATGTCTGTATATAAATGCAGCAGCCAAGTACTATACGCAGCCGGTGGCTAACGGCTAACTTTGGTTTCTATATTGACTTTTCCACACGTCGTTTCATGGTTGCTCGTTATTAGCTGATGCTAATTGAAACAATTGACGTTAAGTTACTAATTACAACGGGCGAGATTTCTTCGAATTGCAAAGCTTTATGTTCAAGAGTAGTGAAGATTTTCAGTTTATATTTGATTATCAACATCTAAATTTGCAAAAAAAAAAATGAATTCAATTGGCGATTTTTTGTTTGTTCTGAAATAATTAAGAATGTTACTTTATTGAACTTAAATAGTAATATTAGTTATATGTTTTATCTATTTTTTTTTTTCAAAATAATTATTTTTAAAATTATTCTCAAAATATTTCAAAACTTAAATTCTTAAAATAGAAAAATATTCATTTCTTTAACCATTTATGTTTTATATAAGCTGGAAAATTAATGATTGCCAAAATAATAAATTTAAATTTTAATTGCAAACTATATTGATTAAGTAATTTCATTTTTAATTTCAAAAATTTTATTATATTAAAAAAATTTCGATGATTATTAAGTTACAAATAAAAATACATAGTTGCTTTGTAATTTACTACTTTTATTCAGATAGAAATAAATTTCAAGAAAATTTTTCCTAGAGTTTATATCTAATTAAAGCCATTTAATTACTCTTATCCACTCTTATCAGTGGACAATACAAGGACAGTTTTTGAAATTCGGACGTCAAAGTTTGTCATCAACTGAAAACATTTTTTGTCTAATGGAATTTTTTTTAACTTAATATCGGAATTAATGATTAAAACCCAAATTCAATTTATTTTATTTACTTAAATTTTTTTTTATGGATTATTGTAATTAAGACAATATTTTTGTACCCATTCTTTGAAAGGGCTTAAGGGGTTGGTCGGCCTCTTGGGAAGATATTTTTAATCACTGTTTTGCAACTGTTGCAATTGTAAATTACACCCTTGTGGGGTGGCCTGAACAAGATGAACGGTACCACTTCCTCATATTGTAATGTTTGAAGTTGAACAACCATTAAATGAATTATAAATAAATTTTACTTTTTAGTGCAAGTTTCTAATCTATCATGAAAAATAGTATTTTGAAGAAAAAAAAAAATACAAACAATTTCATAATTTCAGTTTAGTGTCAGGTGCTTCAAGATCACTTGAAAATTTTATATTATTTTTTTATAGCGTAAAATTGCGCAAAATTTCAAGTAGGTATACACACGAAACGCAATGATAAAGATTACATATATTATACAAACATTAAAAAAAAACTTGGACTACAATATAAACAAACAGATTCACTCGAATCACGTTTTTCAGCTCGTTTTTAGGCAACTTTTTAGATAAAATTAATTACTTAACATACATAATGCATACATTAAAAAAACGCAATCAGTTTCCACAAATAATAATTAAAAATAACTTTATCGTCACTTTCGTTAGGACTGTGCGCATTAATTGATTGAAACAAAAAAATAAATTCATAATTAACGCATCTCACATTTGATAAATTCAGTTAAAATATCAATTGCATAATTGGATCATTTATATTATGCAACTTGAGCCTAATCTTTCGTTTATACGGATATTTAGGTAATTATTATTAATACTTAACAGATATAATTACTAATTAACGTTTTGCGTATGCGTTTGTCTCCGATAAGCGAAAAGGTTCGTAATTGATAGGAGACTATTTTGATCAATGAATACCTTTACATACATATCTTATTACCTGATGAGTTGAGATGCAGCCACAACAGGTAGGGATTATACGGATTGAGCCATTGATGGCTGAACATCTTTCTACTTATTAGTACTAATTAACACGAGAAGACAACGATTCGTCTTAGTGATGAAAACGCGTGCATTCGTTAAGTAACAACGAACCGAACTATTACAAATGAGGTATATTAAGTATGCGTAAAGCCGGATTTTGATGATTTGGTCAAAAGTGCTTATCTCTCGTTTTGCATGTGTGGCCTTTGTGTCTTTTTTATTATAGAACTTTTTCTTTACTGTACAGCAAAAATTTTAAATGCATTTTGTTATAAATGTAAATTTGATTAAGATTTTTTTCTTAAAACTTGTAAAAACCGATCAATGAATCGTCTTATTAATTTAATTTACACAATAAAATTTTATTGGGATTTTTATGTGGCTTTCAAGTAATAAAATTTATTAATATTGCGATAGATTTTACGTTATGTGAAAAGAATATCGTTAAATTGAAAGTAAATATAAAGTTTCAATTTATCTGATGGCTTATTGAAATACAATTTAAGTTATTTGTATAATTTTCAAAATTGATAATGATAATTTAAAATTAAAATATTTACAAATCAAATACTAAAACCTAAACAACAAAACTCTTTTAAATAAATAATGAAACTATGTAGAATGGAAAATTATCATCAGAACTAGCAAAATTTAAAGTATTTAAACAATACTCTCTATCTGCACTTTCCAACTTTGTTTAAAAATAATTCACTAAATTTGGAGTAGTGTGTAAACTAAAAGCAAAAACGTGATTTCAAAGCATCCTAGGAACATTCAAAATTAATTAGGAATTTATTTTTACCCGCACAAACTGTTCGTTCATTAAAAACTAAAAGCCGGCAATTAAAATTTGAAAAACATTGGTTGAAATAACTCATATTAAAAGTTGTGTGCACATAAAACCAATTTTTCCGTAACTTCCTTTTCGAAATTCCGAGAATACCGACGAGTACCGGCAATAAAATCAAACAATTCCACACTGCATTACTGAAACATACAAATTGCATAAAAACCGAAACCGAACATCCCATAAAAAAAGCAAAACAAAACAAAATATATGTATACTTTGGGAACACTCGAAATGAATAAAACACTAACCGACTTAAATTTACAAGGGCACAAGTAATAACAAAATTAGTTGTATTTCCGCATTCGGAGGATATGCAATTACAAACTTTTCTACTTTGTGTCTGTGTTGCCAAGTTTTCTTTCTAAACAAAAATGAAATAAAAAATGCGCCTGTCTGACATTAATTAAGCGCACATTAATTAAAAGAGCGCTTCTTTTGTTTCTCTTAATGAAAACATAAAAAACATTAATGGCAAAAGGTTTTTATAGCCATGCCACACAATTCATAAATGAGAAACGTACAAATTGAATAATGCGCTGTAATTGTTTGGAAACAAATCAGCGGAATTATTAAATAATTCGCAACAACCGCAACAGTAAATCTTTTGCTGGGCATTAAAAACATGAGATGAATCGTAAATGCAGTAATCCATCACTAAAATCGCGACCGCATCTACGGGACACGACGCCGGATTACTCGTATTATTACGATTATTATTACAAAATTAGAATGTCGAAACGTTATTTTGAGCGCAACATGTGACTTAACAAGCATCACACACAGGCGAAATGTCACTTAATGACGAAGCTACGTGCCAAAGGAAAAACGCGGATGCTCTTTACCGCCGCCTTTCCCAAAGAGGACGTCTCAAGGTTGACGAATTTCCTCGCCCGCCACTACCACCAAACACCTGGAAAACTGTTTGCGACCGCAGCGGTTAATGCTACTTAACTTTTTAAGTAATATGACGAGCAACATTGGGAACTGGCCATGACTTTTACGTCAGTCAGCTACATACAAAAACGCTATTGTTGCTATTTAGGCACGTGACGCGTGTACTCTGTTATTAAATTTAATAGAGCGCTGGTTATTTGTTTGGAACTGTTTCAAAGCTTCCTGGGATCTGAGCGCGCAAAAAGAGGTTAGCGATGCATCCTGCACAGGAGCAGCAGGACGACGGACGGACGGCCCTTTGCAGGTTAGGGACGCGCGAAGGGTGCGCAGTGCCCGCAGGATGGGTTGAACTGAACTTACACTTACCGTTAATGAGCGGAAAGTTGTGGCCCGGATGTGCCAGGAATGATTTCAAGCCGTTCTCCAGCATGACCGGCGACCCCCGGTCTTTGTAACTCATCTCACTATCACTGTCACTAAAATTACAAATTGAGCGCGGAATTTTGACGGATTTCAGGCGGCACAGCGGTGGCGATCACCGCTGCAGTCCAGCACACGACGACGAAAAAGAGGAAAAAAGAGGAAAGTTGACCACCGCGAGGAGCGTGCAAGGGAATAGCGCGCGTGTCGAGAATCCAGCGCAATCAATCCGTTCCGAACGCCGGACTAAAATAGTTCGCTGCTGCTGGCAGTAGCGACATTACTGCACTCTATCTAATTGCGGCGCTACCGAAGCAGCAGCAGCAGAGAACAGCAGCAGCAGCAGGAGTCAAGGTCTTCGTCGCCGTTTACGCACCGGCGGACCGCTCGACACGCACCTCCAACACCATCTACTTATTGCTCGAGAACATTATCACCGGATCGCGCTTGTTGTCGTTAATATCACAGCTCTTTTTCACGCGTTTGCACTCATTGTTATTGCGGTGGTGGTTACGGCCCCCCGAAAACGATTTTTTCACTGACAGGAGCAGCCTGTAGCAGCAGGACTTGCAGGTGAGCGCAGGCGCCGAGCAGGACATCTGCGAGCGCGCACAGGTATCATCCTATGCAACCCAACAAACAACGAAGCGCCAATTTTGAAAATTTTTACAATTGTTATTACTAGTAGAAATTTACTAAAGGCTAGTACAATCGCTTAGAAACGCTAATTAATACTAGAAATAAATACGAAGCTTTAGCTAAAACTATATGCACTTATCGAATTATTAATTGTAAGTTGTCAACACTTGCGTGTAAAGTTGTACTGAACGAAAATAATAGTTGCGAGTGTGTATCACAAATCGGATTATAAATTGCAGCTGGATGGCCTTTCAGACCCATAGAACGGGCGCTTTGCCCTTCGGCACAGGAGTTGAACTCCACCGTTTGTGGCCCCACAAGTCTTTCTCGTCGAAGCAGAACTTCTCGTTGCTGGAGGGCTCAATGGGGATGCCCACCTCTTGAAAGGAATTCATAGAACTGAAACCGCTTTCGTCCTCAGCAGAGCCCACGCTGCTGACCGGTGGCGAAGAAGACTTTTCGTACTTTTGATCTAAAAGTGTGGTGCCAAAGAAGTCATCGCAATTTGACCGCACCGAAGACAGCATTGAATGTCTTCGATTGTCGTTCAGTTGCAGCGACAGTTTGCGACTAAAATTAACTTTTTCGGGTGTCAACAGTTTGGGCGCGATGGAAAACGAGGGGGTCCGTTGCGGCGACTTCGGCGCCGGAAACTCCTTCGCCAATTGTGATAAAAAATTCAGGTCTTCCTGCGAAGAGGTGACGTGCGCCAAGTCGGGTTCGTTGGTGCTCAGCAAAGACTGAGCTGTGCGCAGTAGTCGGTACGCTTCTTGCGACAGCTTCTCCGGAGGTACTTCATCTGAATTAGCTTCTGGTTTCTTTTTCCAGCGCCTTTTGAACAAACAAAAAAAATGTTTTTATTTATATTTTATGTACTAATTTGATGCTAGTCGAGATAAAAATTATTTATATGTTTATTTACCATGGTATTTCTGTACTGGGAGTCTCCAGAGTGGAATTTGTAGAGGACACGTAATAAACGCTTTGTGTTCTAGGTACGCGCCGGGTGCCCAGTGCTTCTAGACTTTTATGGGCGCGTTCCAAGAAGGTTACCACTTGCCGCATCATGGCCCGGTACATTTCCCTCGAGGACTCCGTCTGAAAGTCAGGTCACATATTTTGTTACTTTCGTGATGGCCTATATGTGATTTTACTCGTACTAAAATATAAATAATGCTGTCCCAAAAATAATGGTGGATTTATGCAGCTTCACTTTAACTTTAACTTTAACTTTAACTTAATATTTTAACTTTAACTTTACCTTAAGAAAAATAAACCATTTATGCAGACCTTTACTTTTAAATGCGCG
>JASKGO010004090.1:0-34492 GCA_030556065.1 Holobus sp. GC000080
AAATAAGCTATTTTATAAGCCCATAGCCAACTGTGGTTTCCATTTAAAAAAACATAAGTTTATTTTTTATCTCGAAAATCTAGCGAGCTATGGATATTTAGAAAAATTATTTAGCTTGTACATAAAAATATCTATTAGGAATAATTTTTACTTGTTTTCTATATCAAATAGTTTTCTGGGAAAAAATTATCAAAGAAATTGATTATTTTCAGTTTTTTCGGGATAATTCGAGAACCACTAGCCAAATCCGATTTTTGTAAAAGGTTAGAAGTTGAGTATGAAATTCTGCCCATTTTTGCCCATTTAACCGAATCTCTATCTCTAAAACTGTGGAAGTTACCCATATACTGGTTGAGAAAATGGCCACCCTGTATATTCCAGTAAAACTTTCCCCATTTAACCGAATCTCTATCTACGTTCTTAACAAAGATAACCAAGCAAATTTTGCAAATTAACTCCAAATGGTAACCCAAAAAAGTTAGAATCATCATTAACAAAACATATAAAATAAATACAAAAATCATTATCAAAATTACCCAAACCTTAGAAATAAGTTATTAAATGGAATCTGTTTACATATAAATCGATATGTCCACTCATTGCTCAAATCAAACAAATAATCATTATTAATCAATTACAAAAAGACAATAAAGTCGCAGGACAATCCGTGCATTCATTTCCACTGATCCACTTGATTCGTTAAAATGACTCAAGAAATATTGCTGCGTCCCTTAATGCATTTACTAAAATCCCTAACGATATTTGACGACACAGGAAGATTTCTAAAATGCTGGATAGCTGCCCTTGCATTTCATCTTCTTTACGGATCTCTAGGCATCTGTTTACATCCGGTAAAACATTTTTTTTTTTTTTTAATAGAAAATACTTATTTGCTGAAACAAATTTCTAACTGCGGAAAATTTTCTTAAAATAATATTTTTCATATCATTTTCATGATTGAAAGGATACAAAAACAAGGAAGAAATTTTGGAAGACTTGCAAATGACTTGCATGATACTTACGGCATGGATCTTCTTATTTCTGGTGAATCGTAACAGATTTAAGTTGCAGGCATTATTGAATCAATTATTGGATATTTCAAAAGAATTCCATTTGAAACCGATGATCGAACTTAATAATCTTCTGAATAAAATTACCATTGTTTATATAATTTCGATGGGTTTACTAATTTTGAGCATTTTAATCTACATCTGGTTTATTCTGTCTTGTAATGAATACAAGAAATGCTTTCAATATATGAATACTGTAAGTAGTTTAAGCTTATAAAGAATAAAATAATGTAGGAATTGTTTTTTTTTTTTTTTAGTTTATACCAATCAACATAGGGTTCTTCCCAGTTTATCAAATATTTCTAACGTATAATTATGTGTCTATTGTAACAGTGATTTTCGCTTGCTTCGTCTGCACATTAATCGTTATTTCTGAAAATTTATTTTTACAGCCGCCTTTCAGGAATTAAATAGTGAACTAAAATATACAATCCATGTAACTACAGATAGAAAACAGTATTTAAAAAGTTGCATTCGACTTTACTAAAGGATTATGATGTAACCTCTTAACATTCCTTTACTTTTCTTTTCAATTTAACTTAATTTTTAGAGTCTATCTTCAACTTTCAGTAAACATAAAAATGCCTACATTTATTATGGTTAATTTTGCATCCATCACTTCGGCTTTCATTTTCTATAATTTATTTCAGGTAAAATTTCCCCTTTGCTTTCGAAAATATCGAATTTCTCTTTGAATCATTATTTTTTTATTTAGAAATTTTCAACAATAAATTGTCTTACTGTAGCAATTTGCTACTTGTCGGTTTGGCTGTTGTTGAACAGCAGCCAGGCAATGATAACTGCCGGAGAGAAATTGCAAGAGGCTATAATGGATATCATTCATTTGGAAACTGATAAGGAATACGTTAAAATTTGCAATACAAGTTATTTATTGTCCCAAATTAAACTAGGGGAACCCTTCGAACCATTTGGTCATTGTGAACTAAGCAAAGCTGTAACGGTAAGTAATGGAAATTGAAAATAAAATCATTTTTTATCATTTATTTTTTGTATTTTTAGATATTATCGTCGATTTATTCGTTATATACTTATTTGAAATTGCAAAAGGATCATTAAGATATTCATCAAATTATTCCTAGTTTGATTACATTTAATTTTCTTAAGTTATATTAAAATGAAACAATTTTTTTGGGTAATTTTCCTGGCAGTGGGGATAACTGCTGCAAATATCGACGACGCAACGTTAGCGGCACGCGCAACGGTATTATAAGCAGAGCGCGTCGAGACCGAGTGCTGGGGAGTCTAACGTTAGGGTGTAACGTATTTGTCGCCATAAAATACACCTTGTTGTTCCAATCGTCATTGGACTTTTTTAGAACAAAAAGTACTTTTAGTAATTTGTTAATAAAATCCAAATTATTAGAAAATTGTAATTTTTTTTTTCAATTTATCGTTGCAAATTTAATTGCCTTTAATTGTCTTCAACAAATTTCCAATTTCAACTGTTTTCAGATTTAATACAGCGTGATTTCAATGGGGGTGGAAATTAATTAAAAATCTTGAAAACTAAAAGTAAAATTATTAGAAATTAATTAAATTGTTACTTTGACTTAAATAATTTTAAAGTAATTTATTCTGGCCAATTTTTATTTACTTTTTAATTTTTAAGATGCTATAAATAATATTAAAAAGTTAAGAAACCGTTAAGTTCAGATTTTTGTTTGCTTCGATTGGAAATTTAAAAAATTGTCAAAATTTGCTACATTCAATAGCCAAAAATTTTCTTTAAAAAAATAACGCGTTTTTAAAGGCCTATTAAGAAATAATTATATTTTAAGAAAGTATTAGTTTAGTTCGGCAAAAAAGCAGAAACCAAATTGTCATAAATTTTGGCAATTCCCTGTATATTGCTTACAAAAAGTGAAACATTTAATAGCTAAATAATTGATGTTAATTATTTTTTAAAAGTAGCAAATTGTAAAAGTGGGAATGACACCGCCAAAAATTGTAAAAAACAAACGGTAGTTTATTTCTGCCATAACATCAATTATGCTTAATTATAGTGATCAATGAAAAAATATTTTCCGTGAAGAAAAAACAAACAAATTGCAGCGATTGCATCGCAAATTAATAATCAAACTTTCAAAGTGTTGTAATTAGCATTATCAAATAATAACTCAACTATATTCTGTTTTAAGGGAGTTTTTAATCTCATTTTAATAAGTTTTAGTTTAGAGCATTGTAACTTGTTTTTCTTTTGGAGTTCATCAGCCGTTTAAATCTTTAAATTTTTTAAATATTTAGTTTAGTTATAAATTTAAAAATATTTCAGTTTATTCCGGGTGATCGATACAAAAGTTGTAAATCAAGGAAAAGATATTTTAAATGAAATTATATATTTTTTTTAAATTTTATATGAATGCTTTTTAAATTGTTCTTTCATTTGATATTTTACACAAATTAGACAATCTTACTTGCCTCTACTAATAGATCGCCCTGTATCAGCACACACTCTGTTGATTGCATGTTTAAAAAGTAATTATAATTAAGTGCATTTTAAATGATTTTTTTACTGAAAATTTGTGCTGTTATACAAGGGGATCACAAAACCCATAGCTTCAATTTAAAATTATCTTTATTTTTTCAAATCAAATATCTAATCTTATATTCGAATATTATTACAAATATTGAATCTACCCCAAATATGTTTTACAATAATATCCCTTAAAAGTTGACTGAAATTAAAAGTTTTTTCTTGTCTTTATTTCAAATTTTACGTTATAAAACAACCATAATTATTATTTAAAATTAAATTATTAATTTTTTTAAATGATATTAATGATTGGTAGCATTTGAAAACTTAATCAATGTAGATTTTAAATTTGTAATGATAGACAGGGTCTTTGAAGAAAATGAAAAGATAATTAGAAAATTGAAGCAATGGGTTTGGTGATCTCCCTGAATAACAGCGCAAAATTGTAAAAATTAACTGCAGTTATTAAAATAAGAGTTTTTAAAATGATTAAATATTTAATATTCATGATTTTATTATTTCGTTTACAAGCTGATTTTATTTTAAATTGCAAAATTTTCACATAAAATACTTTTTTCTTAAGAATTATTTGCTTTCACCCACAATTGCGATATAGTACCAAATGAAAAAAACATTTTAAGGACTATAAATGTAAATTTTAAAAAGTATTCAATTCCATTAATAAAAAACATCTTTTTCTACAGAATTCTTTGGTTTAACCCACAAGTGTGATATACCAAATGAAAAAAACATTTTAAGGAGTCTAAATATAAATTATAAAAAATATACAGGGTATTTTTTTGCATCCTAGGGCATTTGTTATGGGGAAACCATAAAAGATATCAGTTTGATTTTTTCCCCATTATCAGTTTGGGCCAAATTCTAGGTCCCCTAAAATAGTCCCCACTTCCTGTCACTTCCGGTTATACCGGAAGTAAATGTCAACTTTGTTTTTTTTAAATGGGATACCCCAATTTTTATTTAAGATTATGATTAAGAATCAAAATTAAACTAATATTTGCTTGAAAATTTTCTTTCTACCCCTAATAGTTTTTTTGCTAGTGGGGTTTTTCCAAAAATGTTCGGGGTAATGAGCGATCATAAAAAAAATCATATCTCGAAAGGTAATTCATAAAATTGGAAAATTCTTTAATTTTTTTTTATTAAATGATTTATAACTATTACCATAATAATATTGTTAATAATTATCTGTTAATTTTGGCGGAAAGACCTATAAGGTCGATAGCCCAATAAATAATAAATAAATAAATAAATAATGAATTTATACCTGCTCACCAAAATAATCAATATTGTTTTAACTGGAGCTAAATTGGTAACAAAAAAAAATACAAATTAAAGCTTTCATTTAATTTTATTTAATTTTTGCGTAACTATTATATTACATTACAATTAAACAAAATATGGTAAATAATTTTAATTTATTCTATTAATAAATTGCAGTTTGTAAATTTAATTTTAGAATTAAAATGTCTATATTTTTGAATTTTTTTTTTAAATATTTTTAATTTGTAGCTGTTTCCAAAAAAAATGACAATAAATAAAATGCCATTAAACAAATTAAGAGCAAACTAATTAAAACAATCCATTAATTAAGCAGAAACGTTATGAAAATTTGCATCCCTTGAAAGTGAAATTACAATGCAGGACCTTTTGTTAAATAACCCGCTGAAATGGCGAAATATCCGAAAAGGGTGCGTGACTAAATTCGTAAACAGTTATTTTCGGTCCCTAAATTCTTCAAACACCTTTTGAACCCCGAAATTTTTAACGCGCAAAACAAAAATGCGAATACCTCAAGTGGAAATTTCAAAATTTCAAACGTGTCTTAAATTGTCCAGAAAAAAAAAGTGCTTAAAGTGTCCATTAGTGGAAGTCTATAAAAGTTTATATTGCTTTTTCAACTGGTTTATTGCTGGAAGATTTAAGATTAAAATTATTGTGTATTGCTGCAGGTTAGTATTTCAAAGAGTTGTTTATTGTTCAATTTATTGTAAAACTATTAGATACTTTTATAAAATACATTTTAAATGAAAAATCAATTCTTTTTTAAATGAATTGTATAATTATTATTTATTAATTCCTCCTCGTCCTGTTTTTTTTTTTTTTTTTTTATTATTTTACGTACTTTTTCTTCTTTTCGAACGTATCTCATTAGTAATATTTTCTATATTAATATACATTCGGTTTAGGGTCAATTTTTTTTTTAATTGGCCTGTTAATTGTTTTTGCAGAACTATTTCACATCGACAATTTGTTTCTTTTTGCATCATAATTATTTCCAACGCCTTATGGACTTCAAATATTTTTCGCACTTGACCACTTCCGGTCATATAGGAAATTGATAACTTCGATATTTTTATTTTGAGATACCTCAAATTTCTTTTCATATTTTGATTATTTTTTTTAAATTATAAAGACGATTTTGTTACAAAAGTTTTTTATATTCGGTCTACTTTTCAAGACATTGCCGACTTCCGGTTGCTTTTGAAAAAATTCTTGTCTCTTAAGAAAAAAGTCACTTCTTTTACATAGTTAATTTTTACATTTTGAAAAAGTAACAATTTTAAAATCAAAAAAAGTCCTTTTTTCAAATGGAATCATCCATCTTTTATTTAATATCATATTTTGCGTAAAAAAAACCTAAAAGAAAAGTTTTATTTGAGAAGTCAACGATTAATAGTTTTTTAGTTCTTCCAGTCTTAGCAACATATTCCTAAACAACTCATTGAGATTTAGTTTTCTTGAAATAACTCGAAAAGTATTCATCGTAGAGCTACCAAATATAATTTTTCAAAAAGGTCTTTTTACGCTGAATAATGATATTGAATAAAAAATGCATGATTTCATTTGAAAAGAATGTTTTCTGAATTTAAAATGATAATTTTTATGATTTTTTCTCGAACACTGTGTACAATTTATAAAATAAATTTTAATAATTACATAAAATAATTGTTTAATTAGTTTAAAAATTGCAAAACATCGTCCAATTAAAAAAGGCATTCTGAATAAATTTCAAAGTAACCCAGTAAAATAAAGAGAAAAAAAAATTATGTTTTGGATGGTCCGAATGAAAATTACCAAATTAAAAGAACCTAATTATTTGTTTTCAAATGAAAGTAAACAAATCACTGACAAATTAAATAAATTATCCTTGTATTTATAAATACAAAAGCAGCATAACAAATTAAATTAACAACGTTTACATAAGCAGCAGCAGCAGCAGCGGCAGCAGCATCGATAAGTGCGCAAAATGCATATCTTGGAAGGACAAATAACTTGCAAAACAACATCGAAGCAACTGCGACATCCTTAAAAGATCCTTGATCCTTTCGAGAACCCCTTCAACCGCATACAGTACCCACCTAATAACAACAAAGTAAATTTCGGTGTATGGCGCATTAATTGGGAAAACGTGAAATTGGCTAGGTGCATAAATGTAGGTATATAAGGGGTGCCGGTGTGCCGCCTCCACTAAGTGTAATTAATGTGTAACGGGGAAAGAGATTATAAGCCGCCGCCACCGCCGCCGCTGCCGTTGCCGTTGCCGCCGTGCGAATCTGGGAAAACGAGAACGACGAACCGAAGGAATATAAACTGGTGCGTGCGTGCATATGAAGAGGGCAGGGACGCATGCGTATGTCCCGCAGGACATCCCTGGGAGAGATCGTCCAGCTTCATTTATCCCGATCGCCCGATCCGCCGCCAGCACACTGTTCCGTTTGCCGAGCGTCGCGACGCACAACAACTCGCATCACGCACACCACGCACAATGCGTCCGCACCGACCCAACTTCTTGCTTCTTTGCGACTGTTAAGTTTTCATTAATTAATTTATTTATTAAGAGGCCGACGGTTTTTCGCAAACAAATATTTTATTGTCGCGTGTGCTGTGAGTTTCGTTGTTATTTCGCGTTTCGCTAAAACAAGAAAAAAGTAAATGGGAAATTCATTTTGAAAGTTATTTCAGTACTGTACGGTTGGTAATTTTGCGTTTAAGCAAAGACTCTTCAGCAGTCGGAAAGTCTGAGTGGAAAATATGTCTGGCATTGTGGAAAATCCTTTTTTATCCTGATATTGCTGTAAGTATTTCTTGTAGAAAGCTGCTCCGTTACAACGCTCAACCTGTTGCGCTGTGCTGTGTATCTGGAAAATCCAACATGGAAAATACGTTTTCTGCTTCTATTTTTTTGCTGTTGTAACGATTTTTCAATTGGTTGAACTCTATTTTTGTTATTATTTATTACAAGTTTCTGTTCTCTGGTAATATCTATTTCTTTATTGGAAAATCTAAAAATATCTTTGTAATTATTTATGTTACATAAAAATTTTCAAAATAAAAAAGTTATCCGAAAAGTAATTTTTGTTAATTTTTTTTTCAAACAGAAAATAAAATTATTCTGGTTTAAAGTAGGTGGATTTATTTTTAATTTTCTAATTTTTGAAACAATTTTTGAATGAAAAAATAAAAAGGTGATTTATTATTCTATTTTTAGCTTTGATTGCTATTTTTAAATTAAGTTTAAAAATGTATTCTCAATTGCTGCGGCCGCAATAAATCGCAATTTGAACTAATATTAAAAATTGCATTAATTTTAGTAAAAATATAAATAAAAACTATACAAAATTTGCAAGAAATTAAAAAAGTCCTCTATAAAATTAATTAATAGGTAAAAGTCAGCTAATTTTAAAAAGATAATTGAATAAATATTATTTTATTAATTCTTTATTAAAAAAAAAAAAACTACAATTGTTTATTTAATCTGCTTTAAGATATTTTTTAATTAATTTGACATTATTTTATTCAATATTTGGTACTTAATCAACAAAAAAATTTAAAACCTTAAGAAAACACAAAACTCACTTAACAAAAAATTGAAATAATTAAATACTCCAATGAAAAAAGAACCATTTAACTTTTTTTTTTTTAACGAAAATGACCCGAAGAAGGAGTTTCACCTGTAGTACAAAATTCCGCTTGAAATTGTTTTACGGAACCTCCACGATAAAGAAGAAACTGCATGAATATTCATGTCTTGAGGGAAAATAAAGGCAAAAGCACTAATGGAGAATTGCTTTCGAAGCGAACCAGTTTGTTGTCTGATGCTGCTGCTTCTGCTGTTGCAGCTGCTGAAAAAAGGGGCAGCGAAAAAAAAGTAAATAATGTGCTTCTTTTCGCATATAGAGTAGTAGAGAGCAGAGAGTAGAAAAGCGGGAATTCTAATTAGGCCGTTTGACAATGAGAATTTATTTCAAATTAATTCGCCTTCAAGTTTTGAGCCTCCCACATGACCCGAAAAGTTTAATGCTTTAATATTGATGCCGAACGCTTATTATATGCCGAAAATTCCCCGGCAAATTTTAGTATTCCAAATTCAAATAGAAATTAATCAAAGGGATCCTTTAAAAATTTCGTTATTATAGATGCGGTGAATTAATTAATCGCAGTTCATAAATAATTTATCATTTTGATTTTCGCTTTATGTATCTTCCGTTATTATTTTTGATTTTAATGAATTCTTTGCTTTATAATGTTTGATTTTAAATTAATTAAAAATATTTATATATTTTGTTAACGACGCAATGTAAATTGTAATGTAAAAATGGAATACTCTGTATATTTATAATTAAGTGTGAAAGAGAAACTTTATTAATAAATATCTGTGTTAATTAATTTGAGAAGATGTACTTGCGTTTTACAATTAATTAAGTATACTTAAAAATGTGGCTAATTAAATTTCTTTAAATAGACTGAACTGTTTATAAATTTTGCGAAATTATTTAATTTAATTTAATTTAATTTAATGTTACTCTGCATTCATTCTTTAGTGATGCTACGAAAGAAACCTTGTAAAGAGGTTATCCAATAGCTCAATAAAAAAATGTAAAGAACAAATTACATTGATTTGCAGACTTGGATTAACACAAAGGAATGTAAATTAGAAAGATACGCCAAATCTTGAACGAACCACCATAATTGAAAAATATTAAGGTTAATTTGAAGTTTTTAGATATTATTTTTTCGTTTTGTTTGGTATTCTTAACTGAAACTGCAATTTTTTCTTTAATTTTTCAGGCATTTTTTAAATTATGATATAATTTTATGTTTATTAATTAAATTTACTAAACAAGGGCTAATTAAAAAATTCTTTTAAATCAACATATTAATTGCTCATTGCAAATGAATTATTATTATTTACGTTAAGTGGAACCTAGGGAGCCATAGGAATTTCCGATGCGAAGGCGCCGGGATTATAATGGGTGACAATCCTAAATCACGTGTTTTTTAAATAAATAATTATACGAACATTTAATTTATTTTTATATGATACATAGCAAATAGTAAAAATTTATTTTTTTATCATATATTGAAATTTGTATACAGGGTGACACTGAAAATTGGCTCTCACCTCTCATTTCTTTATTTAACAGCTGATTTTTATAAAAATTTGCACTTTGTTTATATAATTCATTGTTTCCGATTGATTGATGTAAAATTCAATTTTATTTCACATACGGTTTAACCGGAAATTATCGTCTTTTGAGTTTTAAATAGAAACCTAAAGTTATCTAACTTTTTGTAAATTCTTTGGTCATTTTTAGTATAAAAACATGTTTAGTATCAGCTTTTTAAAAAATATATTATTTTTTGCCTGAAGAATTAAGTATATTTGAAAATGTGGCTAATTAAATTTCTTTAAATAGACAGAACTGTTAAAAAATTTTGCGAAATTATTTAATTTAATTTAATGTTGCTCGGTATTCATTCTTTTGTGATGCTACGAAAGAAACCTTGTAAAGAGGTTATTCAATAGCTCATTAAAAAAATATAAAGAACAAATTACATTGATTGGCACACTTGGATTAACACAAAGGAATGTAAATTAGAAAGATATGCCAAATCTTGAACGAACCACCATAATTGGAATAACAATTTACATAAAGGAATTTTAGGGATAAATCTAAATCTTCTTTATTCTGGCTGAAGGATCGAAAGTAGATTGCCAATTTGTAAATTTCTTTAAAAAAAAAATATAAAGACAGTTATTATCTTCTTTATTCGAATTAGAATTCGAATTATAAAGGAATTAAAGATTAATGAAACCACAACAAAGTTCGATACAAATTCTGTACTTTTACTACTGTTTTTTTCTTTTATTTTAAAAATGAAAACTTTACTTTTTTATTTTAAATATTTTATTAAAAAGTGTGAATATTGTATATTATATAAATAAAAAATGAAGACGCTGATAGAAAAAAAAAATACTGAAAAGCTTTTTTCCCGTTTATTTTCAGTTGAAAAAAAAAGTATTCAATAAATAGGTATATTTTCTGCGTATAAGCGGGAAAAATGCTTTCGGTATTATATATTTTTCGTTTCGGCTTTGTCGTTCGTTCGTTGGGGGTTTTCTTCGGGGAATTTTCGGTTCTTTTCTTTGTTTGCCGCTGTTGAGCTGTTGAGGTCTAAGAGGTAAAAGGCTTCGCTTGTGCTCTCTCATTCATTCTTACGGATGGATGCATGTTGTGGATTAAATAAAATACGTTTTATATATGTGACGTGTATTTACTACATGTAGTACCTATACCTAAATAACATATATCATATAGCGTTGCCGGGAAATATGTGGGACGCAACGCGAAAAACGAAACAAAAAGCAGACGAATTTTTTTCACCTGGAGAATTTCATGGAAATTCACTGCATTAATTTATTATTTAATAGGGGGATTTTTATTTTAAGCTTTTGAAAAATACATAATATTTATTTTTATGAAGTTTTTGAGTTTCTATATAAAATATACTATTTTTGGGTATTAAAATAAATAAATAAATTAATAAATCGAATATAAAATATTATTAGTTAAATTAAAAACAAAACGTGCAAATATTTAGTGTGCTAGCTGTTTAGAATTGTAATGGAATGATGAAACGGTAATATTTGCTCGGCAATTTCGGTCTAACGAGAACAATTCCCTGAATCGGGCTTTCAGACCTTTGTTTGCTATCTTTGTATCGAGGAAGATAATCACAGAAAGGTCATTGAAGATTCAATCAATACTTGTGACTAGGCTGAACTATGCTCTGAATTTTAGAATAATTTGTTTTTGTTACCTCGAAAATTTACTCATTTCTAGATGTATAATAAAAAAATCAATTAATTTTTTTTTAAATATACATATTTTTTCAAATGAAATATTAATTCATTTTATAAAATCAAAAACAGATTACATTAAAAAATTTAATATAATTTAAAACTTTGATTGATTTAGTTGCATTGTTCTTCAAATTCAATTTTATTTTACAATAACTTGCGGAATTGCATTGGATGATATGGAAAAACAGAGCGGGATAGTAGAGAATAGTAGGGAGAAAGCAGAGAGAAATGCAACTGGTGTGTGGGATGAACCTAAACAATGTGCATACGAGTATGTATTGCTTAGTCGGTTTGGACACTGGCAGTAAATTTGGCAATGCCCTTTGCTCCGTGATAAATTTCAGAGGAGCACCATTTATCATGATAAAAATCCATTTTTGTGCTATGAAATAAAAAAAAATGCTAATAAAAAGATATATGTTGAAAGTTTTTGGATACTATTCTTTTTTGTTAGATATTCTTTGCCGAAATTGTATTTTATTTATTTAAATTTTTATTTCAATTAAAATTTTTTTTTCAAATAACGGATTATTTTAAAGAAAAAAGTAAATTATGTAATAATTACTTCATTGATTTGAAATAGTTTTGAGATCATGAAATAACAAATATTATTCTTTATTAAAATTAATAAGTTTGATATTTTAAAAAAATTTCAAATGTTTAGTTATTTTTATTTAGTTAGATGTGAAGGCGCCGGAAACAAATCGTAAAGATAGACAAAGCAACTTTTTTTTTAAATGAAACTATCATCGAAAATTTTATTTTTGATTTTATTACAATAGTTATTGATAAATTATAATATTTTTATTACAGTCCGTCTAATAATTGTTAATTTCTATTCAAATAAAACTTCCTTACTAAATCGAAAATTCACTCGGAATATTATTGCAAACATTTGCATTGAATTAAAATTGCAGCTGCAGCTGATATAAAATCTGCTGATATATGAAAAATATTATGCTTTATTTTAAGTTTTTAGATAATATTTTTTTGTTTTATTTGGTATTCTTAACTGAAACTGCAATTTTTTCTTTAATTTTTCAGGTATTTTTTTAAAACGATGTTATAATTTTATGTTTATTAATTTAATTTATTAAACAAGAGCTAATTTAAAAATTCTTTTAAATCAACAATTAGTTCCCTTTAAAAATAAATAAATTTGACATATTAATTGCCCATTGCAAATGAATTATTATTATTTACGTTAAGTGGAACCTAGGGAGCCATAGGAGTTTCCGATGCGAAGGCGCCGGGATTCTAATGGGTGACAATCCTAAATCACGTGTTTTTTAAATAAATAATTATACGAACATTTAATTTATTTTTATATGATACATAGCAAATAGTAAAAATTTATTTTTTGATCATATATTAAAATTTGTATACAGGGTGACACTGAAAATTGACTCTCACCTCTCATTTCTTTATTTAACTGCCGATTTTTATAAAAATGTTCACTTCATTTATATAATTCATTGTTTTCGATTGATTGGTGTAAAATTAAATTTTATTTCACATCCGGTTTAACCGGAAATTACCATCTTTTGATTTTTAAATAGAAACCTAAAGTTATTTAACTTTTTGCAATTTCTTTGGTCATTTTTAGAATAAAAACATGTTTAGTATCAACTTTTTTTTTAATATTATTTTTTGCCTGAAGAAAATAATTCAAGGATTCCATAAAAATTCGGAATCTGAGATACTTTTCCGTGTCACCCTATATTTGAACAAATTTAATCTCAATAAAGAAAAATTAATAAATAAAAAAAAAAACGAGATTTTAAAATAAAATATCCAAATTTAATATAAATCCAAAAACTGCTATTACCGCTGACACAATTTATAAAATTTAATGTAAACTCAGTAAAATTAAAAATCAATAAATAATTAAAATAAGTTTTAAATATTGTTTTGATGGAAAACATAAAGTTTTCCTCCTGTAATTACTCTAATAACAATTTGTCTGTTTATTACGCAGTGTGCTGAATAAAATTCGCGTTACAATATGTAATTAGATGAGTTAATCCATGCGCGGAATTTTAATAGTAGGTTTTGTGTTCGAGCTATAACTCGAAACGTCGTCATTGTTATTACACAAATAGATAGAGAGAGAGGTTTGGATTAATTAGTGAACAAAGTCACATTCGAGCTCTGCTGTTCCGCCATGCGGCTATGAAACACGATCGCAATTTTTGAGGTTTTCTTCTTCGAAATACTCTCTCGTCATGCAAATTCATTACTTGTTTTTATAACATATATATTATGGCTATACATAATACATATCGCTGCGCTATTATTATTATTTTCCACACAAACTCTTCTCAAATATTAATAATTTAGAAGTAGTGTTCGGCAAATGTATCCTGTAACTATACGAAAGTAAACTGCAAAACTGCACGGAGGAAAGATAAACAAATTAAATAAAATTTAGACGGAGTCCTGGTTATAGTGTGCACAGGATAATTTGTAAGTGGAAACTTTAAGCTAGTTGAAAAGCTCGTCTTTTGATTAAAGCGAAAAATTAATGACGGCTACGTATAACGACACTGTTTTCTTTCTATTACGAAAATTCATGAAAATTTAAGGCGCCCTCTGTTTTTGCAATTTAATTCTTCGCGGTTTATTTATATCGTAATTGCAATTAGGATAGTTTTCCTTTCCTGCGGGATCAAGTGTAAAATTGTTGGTAAAAAAATGCTGGCTCAGGCAGTTACGACTTTGCGCTCAAGTTTAAACGCCGTTTTTTATAATTTATTATGTTGGTCGCTGCATTTAAATTTTGTCCATTATTTTTAATTTTTATTCTTTTTTCATGCTCTTTTTACTTGAAAAATATTTATACTACCGAAAATTGTGTTTTTTTTTGGTGTTAAAAAATAATATCAAGTACTGAGAAATAAACTTAATTGAAGCAATTTAATTTTACTGGAATGGCCAACGGAAAAGTTTTCGAGATATTTTGCAAATGTAGCCAAGTTTTTCTATGGTCTTTTGTAATTATTATGAGAGGAGAGTGGAGAATTTCATGCTGCTCGAACGTTATGTTTGCGATAAGTTTTTAGCTCCGTGAAAAATTCTCCGCTAACATCTTACGCTTATAATCCTCCCGAGATCGGTCGGACGAATGGAAAGAATAAGTGGAAGAAGAAAGTAAAAAAAGAAAAAAAATAGGTGAAAGAGCACCGGCAACGGTCTGTTCTTTAGAGTACTTCTGCTGGCGTCTATAACTTGCGCGGATAAATGTATCCTAAACATGTCTTTCAGCGCAAAGTTTACAATTCTTGCGGGAGCAACCGCCCGGTGTGCTGACCCGAATGCCAATCAATACCACTCCGCAGCTTAAAACTCTCTTTATGGCTCGTAATTATCAACGGTAACATTTTAATCAGACTCCAATTGCGCGCTTTTTAATCGCCCGAAATGGCTTTTCGCGTCGAAATGCGTCCCAATAAACATGTCAAATGTTGCTGATCGATAAGTGTTTGCGAATTTATCAGCAAACGAAATTATGTTTTATCTGGGTAGTTTGCAAAAATAGAAAAACATTGAATTTTTTTTGAAAAGTTTAAAAAAAAGGAAGGAAAGAAAGAATTTATTATCAAAATAAATAATCGAATTATTTTATTTAATTAATTAATGTATAAATAACTAATTGATATATAAATAAATAAATTTTACAACATTATTTTTATAAATAAAAAGTTAAAAAAGTTAAACTTAATGCTGTCCGACGCCTTCGCTTGTCTCATTCACAATTTACCTAATATGTAGTAAGACAAGCGAAGGCGCCGGACAGCACTAAGTTTTAAATGGAACATTTAGTTACTTTTTCTTTTTATTGTTCTAACAAGTTACAAATGCTGAATTACTATATTTAAATTGTAGGATTTCGTTTTAAAATGTTTTAAAATACTTGTTACATTTTTTTAATTGAGTAGTTTTAATCAAATGAATTAATTTCTTAAAAACTTCCGAAAAAAAGCAGAAAATCTTCAAAAAAATTAAAGTAATTTTTCAATTATTTATTTGGAAATATCAAAATTGAAATTAAAGTACCATTTAATTTTTTTTGACAGAAAAAATTGTATTTAAATTTGTAAGTAATCAAATTAAGTTAAATCGAAGCGAAGGCGCCGGGTATTTACAAAATTAATTCCCAAAACAATCTGTTAACACATTTTCTTTAATAAATGATTATTCTTTGCTTTATTTTATATATACATTTTTTATTTATGTTAATAACTTTTTTCAGAGAAAGAAAAATTGCAAAGCCTTAAACGTGTTAAAAGAAATTTATAAAGAAAATGTGATTCTTTTGCGAATATTTTTTTCTCTCAAGCCAAGTTGTAAAAAATGGGTCAATTTGCGTTTTCGCAGCTCACATTATAACGGCAGCGGTTTGACGTTATCTTTTCTCCCGGGACTGAAGTTTTTTTTTTGTCGAATTTACGCTGGTTGCCTTTAATGTGTCATATTTTTATAGGTTTATCCGAGGAAAGTCCCTGCAATTTATTATTTCATCTTGTTCGAATCAGCGAAAATTGTTCCACATTTAATATAACCCAAATGAAACTATTTCTTCTCATAAGGATTTTATTTTTTTATTTTTTCAATTTTATATTTTAAATTTAAATTTATTTTTTTATATTTTATGTAACATAAATAACATAAAGTAAATAGAATTTAGTTTTGCAATAAATTTAGGATGCAGTCTTAAAAAAAGTATTCTTTAAAGACCGAAAAAAGTAAATTTTCTGGGTGCATTTGCATTTTCCACTTGGAAAATGTTAATGAATTAGGAAGAGGGTTTACCGCATGACATAATAAACCCAACTATAGGACATTAACTAGTTATCTCTCGGATATAATGCACAGGGCTCAGACTAAGTTTATTGTTATGTTTGTCTGCGTTGATAAAGTGAATCCCACATTACGTATTTTCGCATCTGTACACCTCCGCAACCACACAGTGAAACTACACTTTTCGACTGTACCATTGAACAACGGCAAACTGTTTGTAGTACTTACTCTATCAGTAATCGCAAATTTGCCACGGCGCGTCAGATCAAAAACGGTCTTCTTAATTTGGCCGATTAAAGCGAGCGGAATAAAAGCGGCGGGATTAATTAATCCGCAATTCCGGTGCGAGTTTTACTGCAAATTTTCATTGTAACTTCCGAAACGATGAGCAACGTCTACTTCAACAATGAAAGTAAAATGGTTAAATGTTTCGACTGCGGCGAATTCTCGCTTTTACCCCTTGTTTCGCGCTTGTTTCCTCAACAAACTCTCGCCGAAAAGTTTCCACCCAAAATTTAACAGCCGATTTTGATGAATTAACTGGTGAAAAATTAATTACGGCTTTGGCTACTTTATTGTAATTTTTTGCTGCTTTGATAATTTATTTTGTTTAATAAAAAATATTTATTGATTAGTTCCAATAGTAATTGAATTTTTAAATCACACAACAGATTAAAACAATAATTGATTTTTTTATTCATTACATTTATTGTTTATTTTTGGTTGATTGTTAGTTTCCGTAACATTTGTTTGATTTCTATTTTTAGTTATTTGTTATTTATTTATTTGTTAAATTAAAACCATTTTTTTTTTCACAAAAAAAAAACTAGAAAAAATAACGAATATTTTCTGAAAATTTAAAGAAATGTTTTTTAATATAAAAAAAAGTAATTAAATAATAATCAAAGTTATGAAATACCTCAATTAAAATAAATTTGCCCGTAATTAGAAGTCATTCGGCCCGCAATTCTTTTCTCCATTTTTATTTTTTGTGATTGCAAGCCACTCGTGAAAGTGGAATGCTCGAAATGACTGCTATTAAATGCGCGTCAGTTGTTTCCTTTATTTTTTTCTCTCTTTTCTTCATTTGCGAAATTTATTGCACTGTTAGCGAAGCGAGTCATTATAATGAAAAAATGCGGTGTTGGATGCTGGATGCTGCCTGTACCACTACACTCCTTAATGACGAACAGCAATCGAGATCTCTCTCTGCAATAATAGGATCGCGACTTTAATTTTACTTCTCCATCGTCTTTTGTCCTTCTAAGCGAAATCTTAATTTTATTTTTACTATTATTACTACTCGTATTATACGAGTACACTGGCATTGCGATGACGTTTTTACTTCTTTTATAATGTCTAATAAATGATGCTCTTAGAACTTTTAGAGTCTTTTGATTATTTTCTTTTTCTTATATAAAAATCACGAGTGCTTTTTATGAGATAAATCTCTTTAATATATTTTTTTTTCCTCTTTTCTCTTTGCTTTGACAACTTCTTCTGCTTTATTGATATACAATATTTGCTAAAGTGGTAAGTTAAATGGAAGAGCTTTCGGCGAAATTGCAAAAAAGAAAAATATCTTGTCGGAAAACATAACCGAAATGATTGACTAATTTTCTTTTTAGCTTTTAATTAATATTTATTTTTCATTTTTATTTTCTTTTGATATTTTCAATTATTAATTAATTATTATTTTTTATTTATTAAAGTTAATTAATGTAGGAGAATAATTTTTATTAATATATTATTTATTGTAATCAAAAATTTGAATTTCGAATTTTGTATTAATTGAAATTTCTCGAGATAACAAAATTAAGTAACATAGAAAGTTTTCCCATGAAAATTAAAAGTAAAATCTATTTTTTTAATATAAAGGAAAGTCAAACAAAAATAAAAATATTACAAAATGGTAGATAATATAAAAATAAAGCTCTTAATAAAATAATCTTTATGATTAAACTCTTAAATTAAATAACCAATAATAAATAGTGATTTGCAAATGGAGGGACATTTAAATCAATTGCGTTGTTTGCATAATCACTACGTTTAATTAACGTGCAACACTGAAACGGTCAATTGACATATTAAATTGCTGCTTTCTGTTCAAATTTTCCACGCATACAGAGATTGGTAATAAATGTAAAAGGAGGTGCAAAGGTACGAGGGACAAGTGCGGTCTAAGCACAGCGTAAAACATATAGTTCTGTTTCAATATATGAGCCCTTTGCAATATGCATTTCAGACAATGGCTTGCATTTAAACCAAAACCATTATACTATAGATTTATGCATTACGGTCTTTTGTTACGCCAGTTTATGGCGGATTATAACAATGTTTTCAATTGCTTAGTTGATTTACTTTACCTTGTGTCATTTTTTAAGCTCCCAAGCAATTTGCATATTTTCTCTGTTAATTCATTTGATTTTCTTCATTTTTAGTAAATCAATTATTTATTGATTTTTTAATTTTAATTTTTATTAAATGAAATTTGTAAAAAAAAATTCTAATATTGAATTGCAAAAAAAAATAATTAAAAACCAGTGGGGAAAATGTTTAAATGAAGCCACTCATAATTTGAGTACAGCGGTACAGCAAACCGGAATGTTTTAGCCAATTTCGACTGTTTCAAACAATTTTGCCATTGTTTGCAAAGCCGGGCTTGTAATTGCGAAAAAACAATGCACCTTTTCCACTCACTCTCTCTCACTCTGTCTCTCTCTCTGATACATAACCGACGTTCGCTTTTAATAAATGCATCCATCTGCACTGAGCAGTTGCACAAACAAACAAAACAAGCATTCATCGAGTTATTTTGCAGCCATGTAATCCGCCATCAAATTCTAAAGGAATTAATAAAATTATTTAAAACAAAAAAAAAGTAATAACAATACACTACGAATTGCGCGAATGTGCGTAAAACGCGATTATTATTGTACTTTTTACCTGTTATCTCTCGACGTTGCGCCATGTATCATTAAATATGCATATTTTGCATATGGTTTTACTCAGATTAGACTAATTAATTGTTATTAATGAGACCAGTATTAAGTTTATTAGCGTGCGCGGTTGTTGTATTTCAAAATGTAGTTATTTCACAATTATTATTTTTTTAATAAATTTTCATTAGTTTTTATAATTTTTTTGATGACTTTTTTAAATTAATTAATTCGTGACATTTATTTAATCTTGAGAAGTGATTTCTAATGAAACTAATTAGAAGTTAATAATTAACTTCAAAGTTTTATCAAAGTTCTTGCTAGTAACTCTGCTTAAGACACTCGCTCAACTAATTTGATAATTTTTATGTCTTTATTCGCTTTTTTTTTTCATTTTTTAAGGCAATATTTTTTTACTTATTTAAAAATTGCCTTCTTTTTTGATTTTATGAATAATAAATAGTAAAAAAACGACAGAAAACCGAAGCAAATGTAAATATCAAACTTTTTTTTAATAGTTTTTTATGCCAATTGAAAAACGATAAATAAATCTTTTCTTTAGGGACTTTACGACCTGTGTTTTCTGACTAAAAAAAAATCTGCAAAGAAAACAATTTTTAAATAAAAATAATAATAATTTAAAAAAAGGAAAAAAGGCAACAACAATTTTCTGTCTTTTTTATTGCTTAATATTTTTATTTCTTAATTTCGAATTTTGCAACCCTTAAAAAGAAATACTTAAAACTTAAAATATTTAAATCGTCTTTATTTATTTATAAACTGGTTTTAGTTTCAGATTTTATTAATAATTAGCTGTGAAAACAATATGTTTTTTACTTAAAAAATTAAAATAGAAAATATATTTAAAAAAAAGGAATAAATAGGAATACAATCTTTTTTCTGTCCATTTTTCTGGTTATTATTTAAAAAAATTGAAAAGAATCAATTTTTAAATAAAACAAAAATAAAAATTAATTATTCTGATATATTTTATTAAAACGTTGATTTATATCCTTAATTTTAATTTCTACAACCCTTAAAAAAGCGAACAAACAAAGCAAATTAAACAAAAAATGGAAATAAATTCCACTAAATTTGTAATTAGGTTGCAATCGAATTCAGCAGACTTTTTCTTTCTGTTTCGCAGATTGTCTCATCCGTTGATCGATCGGGATTAACCTTTATCGCAAATGCCTGCAAGAAAGGGGCTGTTGGCGCCCCAAAACACGTTCCTCGATACAATAGCGACGCGCTTCGATGGAACCCGTGAGTATACACACTTTCACCCCCTTATACCGTCCATTCTTTTATTGCCGAGCACCGAAGAGGACTCCTCCGCTCTCTCGGTTCGCACCTAAATCGATTACTACAGCGCCTCGCTTGTACTCGTGCACTATTAAAGCACATCGCAGCCTGTGAAAGCGTCATTGCCTGTCTGAGTTGTGCGTAATTAGCATATTTTCAAGCAAAGCGTTGTCTTTGCCATTCATTCGACGACCCCAAGACTCTCGTTAGAGCGCGAAGTCCAAAGGGTAAAGAAGAGACAAAGCGATGAAAGGGAAACGAAATAAGGCGAAAAAATTGCACGTCCTGTTGCTACAGTCGTCTACGGTACTGCTGTTGCGATAAGGGAGGTTGTTTGGCAATTCGGGTCCTTTAAAGTGTTCTGTCCGTGCTCTGTTTTGCCGCCCCCGTTTGTCACCGACATACTAATCGACAGTTTAATTGCACATTTATCAATGGCTGCATGTTATTGCAGAGTAATTCCGAATTAATTTGGTTTTGATTCAAAATTAAATAGCTGAATTTATAATAAATAAAATATTTAGAATGAAAAAATGTAGTTTTTTAATAATTCATTTTTAATTGGTTATTGGTTTATTCTGAACAATTTTGAAATGAGATTTTAAGTTGAGATATGAAGTTGTAGTTGGATTAGTATGGTACAATAAAGCCTAAAACTATCTGGTTCTGCCATTATTATTATTATTACAACTGGTATTAAAGTACAGATTCCTGTTGAAGTCAATTTCACAAACATAACACATTTCTGAGATTGTCTCAATTTATCCCTCTTTAAGCTTGGGTCTGAAAGTTCTGCATAAGTTTTGCGAATATCTAAATTATACAACGCTCTATAGTACATAAATTTAAACGGTTTAAAGATAAAAGTTACAGTTTCATTTGCAATGGTAAGTTTTCAGAAAATGTTTCGAAAAAAAAATGTTTAAACTTTAAATAACCACGCCATTTTTTGTTTTATTTTTTATTTTTTCTAAAACATCATTATTTGGCACAATATGGAGCAATTGATTTATTGTTGCTTTCAAAATAAAGAGTCACTAGTTCAAACCAAATGTAATTATTAAACTTTTTTACAGTTTTTTATTTTTTTTTTTTGCACTTAAAAAGCGTCAAAAATTTATTTCTAAAATAAATGACTTTTTATTCAGCGACTGTTACGACCAATTGTTTAATAATTCACGAATAATATATTGCATTGAAATTTCATTTTTGTGCAGTTTTATTTTTTAGTGGAAAATATAAGCGAAAATAACCAAAAAAAAACTTAAAAATAAAATTAAAAGTTTTATTGCGTTTTTCGACTGCAGTTTAATTATTCTGCATGCAAACTTTTTACGATTGAGAATAATAATGCTATTATTTTGACGGAACATTAAAATTTTATTTTAATTGTTTTAAAAAGTTTTATCTAATTTTTATTAAAGTTTTTATTACGTCACCATGCATCCAGACTACGAATATTTTTATTAACGGTCACTTTATTTGATTGCTGAAGTAAGGTGAAATTGAGTTCTCTTTTCAGAGTTTTTGAAACCAACTTTAAATTATTAATTATTTCGCGGGAAAAACTTTGTTTATGCAGTAATTTTTTTACGGTGTTTACAATTTGAATTTGAATGTAAATCTTCGCAGTCGAAGAAATAAACAGAAGTGGAAAGAAAGTACAGAAAGAAGTTGGAGATGGAGCGCGCAAGAAAACAGCAATTTATATTGCGGAAGATTCAATCATTTACCATTAAATTTGTAAGAGTTCGATGAATTCGAACGTCTTATTCCTAAAAACGAACATCCTTTTAGACGGCTCTGCATCATTTCTCATTTTTTATACAAAAAAAATCATTTATATAATCTTAATGTATCAAAAATCAATAGATTTTTTATGTTTTACTTGAAATCCAAAGTGATTAGTATAATTGTTTAAAAAATAAAGGATTCAAGTAAAAAATAATGAATCATTAACTTTGTAAATCATTGAAAAGTTGTAAAAATCAATTATTTAACGGTATTTTTAGAAAGTCGTAAAATTGAAAATACACAAAAAGAAAATACCTCAGAAGCGCCAGAAAAAAAACAGTGCTCTCTCCAGATATTTTAAAAGTTATGCAGACATAAATATTCGATAAACGGTAACGAGTTTGTTTTTGGGAAAAGAAGTTTCCAGCGAAGACAACCAAAAAAGTTTCCATCGGAGACAATATAGGAAAAGTTCCCGGGCAAGAATCGGGAATCGAACGATATAGAAAGCACGAGCAGAGCATCAGTTCACTGACTCGAAAATCTGCTTTCGCAGGAAGAAATCGCAGGAACGATTTTCCTATTCCATTTAGCCTATGACTTGCTCTTTATGGTGTCAAGACTCTTTCGCATGGCGGAACGAAAATAGGACAAGTATCGCTTTATTCTGCTATGATTTTTTTTTTCTGCTTTTTCATATAAAAAGCGCTCGAGGCATATGGCGGGCCAGCTGTTTCCGATACGTTCTTTATGCAACGCAAAAGTAAAAAAAAGCGCTAAAGTAAAATATTAAAAAATTAAACATTGCTGGAGTATTTTTTTTTTTCTTTTTATTTTTTGCTGTTAAAAAGTAAATTCGGTGCTCTTCATGTTATACTATACGGGTTGGAGAGGCGAGCGATTCGAGTAAATGAGAAAATTAATTGCCTTCCGGTCGTCACTTAACTACGTTGCAAATTAATATCATTTCTCGTTGGTGGATTTAATATGACCCCCAAGTGGATTGTTAATAAATTTTAATAAGTTATACGCATTTTGAGACTATATTAATAATCGCTTATTGTGCTTTTAGCACTTTTCTGGGAATTTTGCTGTTATTTTTTTTGCAAAAAAATAAAGTTGATTTTTTTCTGTTTTGAAGTTTTAAATTTACTTTTACTTTTGTCCATTATATTCAGCGAGCTTTCATTTACGAAAACTTAATAATTCACTTGAAAGGAAAAACTCTTTGCTGTAAAGATAACAACAACAACAACTGGGGGAAGTCCCCGTGGTGGAAAGTAAAGCGGCGAGCAAAATACCTTTGGAAATTTGTCACACAACTTCTAGTTCCGTTTCGTGCGCTTTCAAATTTACTGGGCTCATCCATCAAGACGCGAAACGGGAACGCACAAAAGGTAAAAACGGAGCATAGCTCAACGAAATTAATTGAAATTAACTACCGATCTAAGTGACATCATTAATTTTTGTCAGACCTTTGAATAAGTTTTTATTCTTGGCGGTCTGCAACATTTTTCAATTTTCCAATGACAACAAACATACTATAACAAAAGCAACCACAAATTACTTGAAAATTTCTTGCTGAAATTTTATTATTTTAAGCTGCTTTTTAAGATGATTTAAGATTTTTATTAAGTTATTAAAGGAATCATTAAAAATATAAATAGAATGACTTTTACTAAGAAACAAAAACGAACTAAATATCAAACAACATTTTCTGCTTGAAAGAAATTTAATGATCTAACAAAACATAATCTATCCTAACCTAAGACCTATTAAAAATTAAATAAAAAAGTCTTTTGTTGTATAAGGTAATAAAAAGAAACGATTAAAATGCATAAAATGTCAGAAAGCTTTTATCAAAAGGGGTAGAATTTAATTAAAGCTGTACCCTTTACAGATCCCTAATTGTGTTTAAAAGCTCTGCACCTTTGATTGTTATAAATGGTAGTTTAATTACAATATGTTTGCAAACGGGTAACACGGGCAATAGTTGTTGCGCGTCAAGTAAATCCTTTTTTCTCCTTTATGTAGTGCTCCGCATCGCTTCGACGCTTTCCCCGCCGTAATTTATCTGCCATTTATCGATTGCAATGGTAAAATGGTAATCGCTGAATAAACAGCAAGCAGCATGTATACATCAAGTCATTATGATCATCAGTGCGAGTTATTTTTAGCATATATGTAGTTCTGGACGGGCTGTTTGGTCGTTTGATGCATCGTAATAAGCTCGTAGGGCTTCATTATACCAGCTAGCTACTAGGCTTCTAACGCCGAGTCGAGTGGCGAGTGTGGTATCGGTGAAGAGCAGAGAGAGAGTACGGTTTTTATGATTGCGTATTCCGACTACGAGTGCCACAGATGAATGTAATTTCCAGCTGGGCTATTAATAATAATCAAATATAATCATTGTCGTCATGGAACTCGCGCGTTGTTCGAGAAAACGCATTTGTTATTAGAGAATGCGTCCTCGAATAAAGTGCGCTTGTTTATCGACTCTCAATATGTTATCGGGAGTTCCGCTTCCGATCCCTTTTCCGACGAAATTCATCCCTTAATGTAAACATATGTAGTGTGTCCTTAACTTTTTGACAGCAATTTATTGGTTGGCATTTTTTCCGGTTTTCCAATTATTGGTTTTTCTTTACCCTTTTAATGAATTTTATAAAAAAAAAATGGTAACTTTTTAAAATATATTTATTTGTTACTTTTTAATATATTTTTATAATTAATAAGCATTTATGAATACAAATTTAAAAAGTATTCTAAAATTCTAATTGGAAATTAATTAATGTTAACTTAAAAAAACTTTTTTTATCGATTTATTAACAGTTTACACAGTATTCCAAATACAGAGTAAATTTTGATGCAAAATTGCAAAAGTTTTAATTAGATTTTTTGCATTTCAAAGAGGCAAATTAATTTTCGCTATTTTCACGAAGCAAAATTTAATAAAATTTACATATTTTGTGTCGTAAAGTACAATAATACATCTGCGTCCTTGTATAAATTGTTTTGCGAACAATGTTTTAGAGTTTTTAGGTTTTAATTTATATTAGCTATATGTTTTAATAAAATATTTGCATTTAAAATAAAAACTTTTTCCTTAATAAAATATATTCGATTAATTTTATTTATTTAGTTTTTTTTAATTATTATTATTTTATAAATTCTTTAACCTTTAAGAAAAGAGTAAACTTCAAATTTTACATGAAATTTTTGCGCAAAACCAAAACCCCGCTAGCTTAAAAATGAAAATTCCGATATAAAAATAACAAGCGAAATATTTTTTCAAAGTGATTTTCCATCGAAAAGTCGCATCAACTATTTCCGGTGCACGGCTTTGGAAATTTTAAAAGATTATTTCTGGGTGCTCGCAAAATTTGTGCGTCCCTTTCCGCTCAAATTGACAACCCATCAAACTTAAACGAATCGATATCCGTTATTATTTTCTCCGATTTTTCCTTTTCGTATAGCAATCGCGTTAAGAAATTGAAAGCTGCCTTTTTATTATCTGATTTTCGAATTGATCCCCTTTTACAGAAATTTATTTTATCGTAAAGTACTTTTTTATTTTTCTCAATAGAAAATATTAAATCTAAATACATTAAAAAAAATAAAAATAAAGTTTATTTTATTCATTAAATTGAATTTTTTTTTAATATATAAAGTGAAATTTTAAAATTTTGCATACTTAACTAAGCGTAGCAAAATATTATAATTGAAAAATATTCGCAAACTCGCCAGATATTTACTTCAACAAGTTGTCTAACTTTTGCACATACCATTAAAACTTCCCAAATCGGAGAGCTAAATATATTGCTTTCCATTCTGTACCCAAAAACAACCGTTTGCTGGCTAATTTTAATGCTAACGTTTTTTTTTTGCTTCTTCTGCTGTTGTGACAAGAAGAAAAATGCGAAAAAAACTGACCCACTTTTCATTTCTACGTTCTTATGGCGTCGCACAGAACTTGCGTGCGATTTATTGCAACGTTTTAATCCTCCTACTGAAGGACTTTTTCAACTGCGTCAACAATAACTTTGTCATTCGTTAAAACAAAATTGATTCTCTGCAATTTATAACACTAGAATATCTTAATTAGTTCCTCAACGACCAACTTTATTTATTTTTTGCAATTTACTAATTACTAATTTACTGTTTTTTTACTGACAAAACCAGAAAAGCAAATAATTAAATACATCAGATAAATGAATATCGAAATAATTAATTTCCAAGCGTACATCATTAAATTTTCCCGTAATTTTATACGAGTCGCAAATTTCGCCGTGGACCAAAAGGATTCCGTTATACAATAAGGAGCCGTTCATGTGGAACCGAGTGTGTAGTTAATTTAATGCGGGGGCGGCTAATTACCGAAAATGGGCCTGCGTAAATCAATAAATTCGCATATCAATTCGGGTAAATTGTTTCCTTTGATTTATCTCTTTGGTGCATAGTTAAGATAACAATGCCGATGAAATTATCTATTAAGCTAGGCATGGTGCCTCGAACAAACACTATTAATTAAGGATTTTGTTTGTTTATGGGTACATAAATAAACAAATATGCCTTTATTTATTGATATGTATATGCTGAAATTAATTAGTCGTTTGTAAATGAATTCATTTGCTAACATATGTATGTGCTTATGCAAGAAAATTTATTAAAATTACTGATATATTGCTGGTTTACGCAAGGAAGAACTTTCACGTGTTTAAAACAATTTACTTTTAATAGTTAAACACGTGCATCTAACAACAATTGCCCATAGGGAAGTAATTTGTAATATAAATTTAACCGAAGAACAATAGCTGAAGTCTCTTAATGCATTTAATGAACGAAGCTGTATAAATAATGATTGCCCGGCGCCTTCACATCTGACTTTTTTAGTTTTTATCGACTCCTTTTTAAATCTTTTATTGTTTAAAGATTATTTTTTAATATTTTAGTGCTGTCTTTATAATTTTAACAATTTTTACTAAATTTTAATTTATAATATTTTAATTGTAAAACAAAAATCCTCGGCATGTCAAAGATTTCTAAGGAAAGAAGTCATTTTGTTATAATTAAAAAAATTGCTATTTTCTCTACTAATTTTAATTTTGTAAAGCTATAAAATATTATATTTAATTTATTCAAAATTTAAGTTGTTAAAACAACTAAAAATATCAATATAAAAAAATCTTTTTTAATTTTTAAAATATACTTTTTATAAATTTGTTACATTAAATTTTTTAATTGCAAATTTTTTTCCAGATTTCTTTTAGTTTTTATTAAAATATTTGCTTGTTACCCTACAAAATTTTATTTTATTATTATCATTATTATTATAAATAAATTTAATATCGCCTTAAGAAAAAGAAATAAAAAAGTTGTAAAATAGGTAAGGAATTTTGTTATTAGGATATGAATATAAACAAAATTCAATTTAGCTTTCATTTCAGATTATTATAAAGGGTTCTACCCTTTCAGGATTATTGTTTATTGGATTATTAGAAGGATCCTGATTTTCCTACTTTATTGGCACATAGGATTTTACTTTTACTATTTATTTTTTAGATCCTGAATTGCTTTCAGAATTCCGTCTATACAAAAATAATAAAATGCAAAAGTTTTTCCCCAATTTTTTTTTTATTTTATTTTATTTTTTTTTGATAGAAGCTCATCTTAAAAGAAAACATTTTTATTATTCATTTTCATTGCTTGTAATAAACCTAAAGATTTTTTTAAGGTAAAGAAAAAATTGAAACCTTTCACATTTATCTTTTCATCTGCATTAATTAAAACTTTTAATATGTGCTTGACAAAAGGTGAAATGGCTTTTGTCTGTCGCGTTTTTCTGCTATTATATTTATTACCGTACACAAAAAAATATTCGCAGCATTTTCTCAAACAAAACATTTCTCTTTTTTTTATTTGTTCGAAAAGATAAAAAGTTGAAATCTAAACCAATAGAAAAAAAAAATCGACAATTTAATCATGCAAAACAGTATTACAATTTACTTAAATTGCAATTTTCTAAAAGGTTCGTCCATTGACTTTCACGCAACATTTCTACAAGTTCTCTTCGTTCTTACCTTTTGAAAATCCTCTCATTTCCTTTACTACAAAGCGAGCGAGTTTTTGCGGTTTCGCAAATAAAAGAAAGCGACTGCTGGCCGGATTTAATAATCAAATTGAGCTTTTGCTTTGCGAAATTTTATTACGACACTACACAAAGTCGGTTCATTAATCTCGCACCTAATTGAGTTTTCGAAAAAGTTGGACCGCCATTGTGGCTGCCAACGGCAAACACGTAGTTCTTTTGTTTGCGATTTCCGTGCGGAAAAAAAAACAGGGAGAAATTTTCAACTTTTATATTCACTTGTTATTAGTTTTACGAGTTAATGTAGTTTCGTACTTCGCAGTAAAAGCATATTAATGGATGCACCCATAAAAACGTTAATAACTTATTCATTACCTGCATGTAATTAGTCAGTTTAGACATTAATTAAGCATATTTTTTATGTTTTCGTAACAACTTTTTAAGCTGATTACTTATAAATTACTAACGAAAAAAAAAAAATCGTTTGAAACTGGTGAAAAAAAGTATACAAAAGTACAGCGAAAAAGTAATGAAATTAAAATTAATTGCTTTTGTAAATTGCTAAAGTTGCAGCCGTTTTGTTGGCGGCGTGCAAAAAAAATCAAAAACTAATTAATTAAGTCGGCAATAAAAGTTCAAGTACGAACCGATAAAACCAAATTGATTTGCATGCTGCTCATCAACGATTACTTTTTTTTTTCCTCCGAGCCACTTTCATTAATTGTTAGTAAATTGTTTCGCATCGCACATTTTATTGAGCCATTTAAGCGGCCGTAAAATGAGCATGAAACAATATAAATCAATCAACGGACTTGTCTAATATTTCTCCATGAAATAAAATATACATTGCTTCTTGATGGAACGCGCCAATACTGCGTCGTGTTATTCGTTCGTTGGAAAATGGGAAAAGAAATTAATGCTAAAGCGAAGTAAGCGATCGGTGTCTGAAATTCCCGAAACGTCGCTGAAAGCATTTAAAAGTTTTTGCTGTTTCTGCGCTGTCTTCGAGCTGTTATTTCGCAATTTTGCAAACTTAGTAATTCCCCACTGAAACATGTTGGTAACATTTTGTCTCGCGGTTTTGGCTTTTAGTGTTTAGACGATGAAGAATTACCAAAAAAAAATTTTTTTTATACGTTTAAAATTATTTTGAAATTAATAAAGACATCATATTTGTTTTTGTTTTTATTTTATTTTTAATAAATCGATGTTTTTTAATATTTCTGTTGCCAAAATGAAATAAAATACGCTGTGAAATATTGATTAAAATAAAAAAAAAGCATTCAGTCAATGAACTTGCTACTAAAATTACCGAATTTAAAATCGTCGCAGGACTAAATTTAAATCCTCCAAGTACAACATGTGTCTCATTACCTCATTCTTTTTGCTGCTGTTTTCAATTGTTTTGCTTATTATTACCAAAATGATATTTTTGTAAATGCAAAATGTGGACTCTATTTTTAAATTCCATTTCCGCATTCATTTTTAACTGCAAAAAAAGAAGAAGACCTCCCAGGCTTCTCAATAAATTAGCTTAAGAAACTAAGAGGGAAAAAAGTTAAAATAAAGTTAATTAAGTATGAGAAAATGTAATCTTGGAAATGGAATCCTGAAAAGAAATTAAATAAAAACGATTTTTTTTTTTCTTTTTGCTTACAGCCTCTTTAAGATATTGATGTTGTTTCAGCTCGGTCCCGAGTAAACTCAGTCTCTCAGTCTGTTTTGTCGGGCAAATAATAAATTTACGAGCACCCTATGCAAATTATGCTTAACTAAATCCATAAATAATATTTACACAATGACATAATTGTAATAAAGCCGCTGTTTCCGCTTTGATATATGCCATAAATCTACTCCTATTTACTTCAAGATGAACTTTAATCTTCTCAAAATTTAACATCTTCACATTTCACTCTGGTTTTATTTGTTATTGTTAATTATAATTCTCTCGTGCCAAAATAATAATATTTTTAATTATATTTTGTTGAGTAAAATATATTTTTTTAATAAAAAACAAATAAAAATGAAAAAAAAATCATTATAATTAAAAAGTATATTGTTAAAATAGAAATAAATATACAAATCACTTAAAAAATAATACAAAAGTAAATAAATAATAAAAATGTATAATATTATAATAGTTAAGTACTGAAAACTTATTATAAAAGTAAAAATTTAAAAATTGGCTTGTCGAAGCAACCTCATCGAAGAGAAAAAAAATTTTTTTTTTTAAATATCTGATAAACAAGCACTTTTTTCATTCCATATTATAAAAATAATTATTTTAAGTTGAATTTATGACCATTTATATTTTTTTCTTAAATTTTTGACTTAATTTTCCTAATTTTTCATTTCCTTAAATTGGTCTAATTTTGAAAGTCCACAATAACTATCTGTTAAACTGAAAAAATCTGAAACTTAACATAATATAAACTCAATTATTCTACTTTAATTCGGCATAATTTTCATACTTCTAAAGTCATTACAACAGTAATAAGGGAATTTTGAAAAAAAATTGATTTTTACCGTATTTTCGACATGTTGGACAAACTATGTTCTCAGCTAAAACTCATTCTTCTTTTTAAATATTTCAAAAATGCACTAAAAAATACTGCAACTGCTTTTTAAATCATATTTTTTGAAGCGATATTTCTTAAGATATTAATTAAAGAAAATTTTAAAATATTTTCCAAAATTTTCAGGTTATGTACTGTTAACTCTCTAAAGGGGAGTCTGTAAACCACTAAAATTCCGAATCTAATCTCTCGCAGGGAGTCTCTTACTGCTTTTTTGAAAGAAAATGAAAATTTGTAATTTAAAACCATTTTAACATGATAGTCATTAATTTTTAATGGATTAATAGATTTATCAAGGTTAAATAAAAAGTTTTTGATGAAATATATGAAAATTAAGGTACAAAATTAATAAATAATAGCTTATATTGTAGAATTCTTATTTTTATAATATTAATAATTTATAAGAAGTAATTAATTAGTTTTAATAATTAAACATTGAAACTGAAACAGGTTTTTTCATAAGGAAGACCAAAAATTTCATTTTCTAGAAATGCTTTAAGGTCTTTTTAGAAAATTAAAATAAAAAATATTTATATCTTTAAAAAAAAAAAATTCTTAAAATTTAAAAATAAAACAAATATCATAGATTTAAAATAACAGACATTTTGATAGTTAGAAAAGAATTGTTTTTATTTAAAGCATTATAAAGTGAAGAATGAATATGTTGAATAAGACAGATAGATGAAAATGTAATTTTTCTTGTTTCTTTTTTTGTCTTTTGCAGACAGCAACTTTGTATTGGGCAATGCCCAGGTGGCCACACTCTATCCGATCGTTTACTGCTCGGACGGCTTCTGCGAGCTTACGGGATTCACGAGGGCGCAAATCATGCAGAAAAGTTGCGCCTGCAAGTTTCTTCACGGCCCCGAAACAACCGACGAGCACAAAGCGGAAATTGACAAGGCCCTCGAATCCAAAATCGAACTCAAACAGGAAGTCATCTTCTATAAGAAAAACGGTAAATATTTCTTGCAATTTATTTTCCTTCTTCTCGTTCGCTTTCCTTAGCTTTTTGTTTTCTTTGTTTATTTTACATTTTTTGAATGGTGTGAGTTCTGTAATAAAATAAAAAATAACAATAAATAAGTGAAAAGACAATGTTGAATTTCCCTGGACGCTTTTTTTTGGGAAACCAATTTAGAACTTTCTGACTGTTTAATAGAAATGGGCAACAAATTGTACTTCTTTCTTTTTACCTCTAAATTGATAGTTTTCTTTTTGTTTTTTGTTTTCACCTTTTAAATGAGTAAAAGTAAAATGAAAAAAAAGCAAATGAGAAAAAAGTATTAAATTCTAAACATAGAGGAAAGTTTGATTTAAAGTGGTTAATGAAATTATAAATTAGTTTTATATTTCTAAATTTAGGTAATTTTAAATTTGGGAAGCCAATTTAGAACTTTATGACTATTTAACTGAAATGCCTACAAATTATAGTTCCTTCTTTTTACTTCTAAATTGATAGTTTTCATTTTGTTTTCACCTTTTAAATGAGTAAAAGCAAAACGAACAGAAAGTAAAAGTAAAATTTTAAAGCAAGAGAAAAGTTTGATGTTACAGTGGGCAAAGGAATAATAAATGTTATCATATTTAAAAATTTACCCATTTTTTAGTTTTATTTTAGAGTAAACTGGAAAATGATATTAATCATATTATACTTGCCATTTCCATTTCAATGATATTTCGATTTTGAATTTATGAATTAATGGCTTATGCATAATCCATATAACTTGTTGATTTGGTTATTTTCGTCGCTAATAGGAATTTATTTTATTTGTTTTCCAGAGCATAATCAATCATTTAAATACTGCATCTATCAAATCTGCTCATAAAATATTTGTATTGGGATTATTACTTAAAATTTGAAATAATTTTATGCCTAAATCTAAATATTATTTCCCATTTCAAATAATTCATCATATTCAATATTAGCTTTGCAAAAATAACTAAATTTTTATTTAATTAAAGAGTCAATTTTTTTTTGTTAATTCAAAATAAAATTAGTAATAAGAATTTTAATTATAAAAATTCAAAATTATCATTTATTTAAATTTCAACTTAGTTTTTTTTTTTACTTATAAAACTAAACAAATAATTAGAATCTCACACTTTCTAAAACTAAACTAAAACATAGATTAAAATTACAACTTTTAATAACTATTGAGTCAAATAATAGTTGACAATAATGCCATTTAACTTTTCATTAATCATTTCGATGCGTCCGCAACGGGGTTGCATTTTTATAGTCTGATATAGCTTTTCTGACACTGTTTTTGCAATCGGTTTTCCTCTTTTTTTCTCTCCTTTTATTTATGCTTAAATGCAAAACATATATAAATGGAAATGAGTGTAATTCCAAACAGTAATTCAACGAATTTATTTCCACTCCAAGCTACAGCTATACTACCCTTTACCGCTGGCTTTTAATCTATACCTGGAAATGTGTATTTTGCACGAGTGCCATTAGTTTGGTTTATTTGCCCACTTTTCTCCGTCTTTTCCGCTACCAATTGAAATCTGTATTGAAGCAGCAGCGCTGTTTAATTTCAACTTATATTGATTGCAATCATTACCTGACAAATCATTATTTTTGTATTTATTACTAGGTTTTTCATATCTCAAACAAAATGTTAATTAATAATAAAATAAATCTTTGTGTTCCTACCCTGTCTTTAAGTAGTTTCAAATCGAATCGATTAAAATTGAAAAAAAAATGAATCAACTGAAATTGAAAAAGAAATGAATCAATTGAAATAAAAAAAAATGAAAAAAAAAATACTTCCGGGAAATGTATTTCTAAAAAGAAAAACAAGATATTGGGACAACTTTGTAAAACTTAAACAGGAAAATTCAAATGTTTCTATTTACCTGAATTTCCCCAAGATCAATACCTAGCTCTCAGTGAGTATTTGAAATTGACTCATTCGTCTATACTTTGCTGTTTCTTCCGCTTTTGTAAATAAACTCTTTCATTAGCAACTAATCGGTTATAATAAATTAGACGAGCGGCCGTTCGAACAAAAATAAACCGTTCGCTTTAATTAAACAAGCACAATCGAAACAAGGTCGCCATTTAAATACGCACCTTTCCAAAGAGCACGTCTACTACGTACAGTAAAGTAAAACACCTTCTGGATTTCTGCAAAATTTATTTTAAGGTATTTTAAACTACACCACCACCTAGGTACAGTATACAGGGTGTCCCAGCGAAAAGTATCCACCCGGAATAACATGAAAACTACTCATTTTAAGAAAAATCCCTGAGACACGTCAATTTTTGTTCTTAGGGGGACATCTTTTGGAATATTTCGTTATGGCG
>JASKGO010004091.1:0-37538 GCA_030556065.1 Holobus sp. GC000080
GTACAGGGTTTTTAATTTTTAACTTTAATTTATTTAATTCAAGAGAACAAAATATAAATATTTTTGTAAATTATTTTAATAACTGGTTTAATTACCTTTAATATGACACCAAATTCAAAATTACAAAATTAAATTTCATAAAGGGTTGGATTTAAGTTTCCAAAATGCTTTTTGAGTATCTGTGAGCATTTCGAATCGAAGGTAAGAAATAATAAATTTTTGAAAACCGATAGGCTGGAAAGTAATGAACTGTGCAGTCAATGTTAATAATAGACCACTTCCTGTTTATTCATCGACAATACTTTTGGGTGATGCCATTCAGTAAGTCTTTTTACTTCAACTTGTTCATTGATATCTCTTCTTAGAGTAAAGTGCACTTTACCTACCTCAAAGCAACAGATTTTTCATTTACATTCCAGTTTTTTCTTTGCATTTTGTTTATTTATTTATTTTTTTATATTTGTTTTTATAAAATTATAACAGAATTTGAAAGGAAAAAAAGTAAGTCGCAAAAAACTACTTTAAAACTTAAAAAAATTGCTGAAAAAAAAAGATAGTTTAAGTAGGTCCTCATGGAAACTGCCACTTTCAGTTAGACTCTTTTCCAAGAACGTACTTAAAATCCAATTGTTGTATGAGCATTGAAACGAATTTCATTCATGAACGTCTTTTATGCTTCCTACAAACTACTTGCATTTACTATTTTCCATACTATGCGCATTATTTGGTTCTTTTTTGGATTCCATAGTACTTAGACCGCCCGCATTTGCTATAAATGAAGGGTTGAAAAATACTTAAAAACTTCTAATAATATAATAAGCGTGTCTAGTTTTTTTTATTTTTTAGTTATTTCTTGAAATTTTCAGTTAGATTTTAAGATAAAATCATTCTTTGTTTATATTTGAGTAAATTTTAAATTTATAATATTGTTATAATTGAAAAAGGAAATCTTTATGCAAACCGCAAAATATAATAATTGTAAAGAAAAGAATACAAAAAATAAAAACGTTAAGGAAAACTGAATGAAGGTATAGGATCCAAAGCAATATCCAATTACTCGAAAAAAGTGCTCATCGCAGGAGCCGAAGACAATGTTTATTCACGGCCGATGATTACCTCAGCAACACAAATAAATAAAGCGCACTTTTTACGAGTACGGCAATTTAAATATCATCCACGGGCCTCGCTCATAATACCACGCTTCATCCATCCATCCGACCATCCATCCATCCATCCATCGTAACCGATGAATGGAGGTGCACAGGATGAAAAAGAAATGATAACCGGTAAGTGCGCATATAAAAAGCGATGATCTTTCGTGTCGCTGCCAGCACGTGAATATAATCATACGCTACCGCTGAAGAAGAAAGGATTGTTACTCTCGACGAGCGGAAGTTTTAATGAAAAAACGACCTCAACGTCTTTTCTCACGAATAACAACCATCGTCGGCGGAGAGATGGCAACGATTTGCATTTGGGCGACTCGGGCAAAATTTTTGAAGAAGTCCGTTGAAGCGTGCAGCAAGAAACAGAAAGCGTGCCTCTTTAAACGCGCAAATCCTTCGTCACTGGTCTCTTAAACTGAAGATTTAGTCTTAGACGAAGTGAACAAAGAGTTTCGGCTTTTATTTGCCCTTTTTTTTACGGGCGAAATTCCACAATTAGAGGGATTTTCGATGCTCGGTTTTTCAGTTTTCCTCTTTGAAAACCGGGGGTTTAAGGAGGCCAAATGGACAACTTGAGATTACACAACAATGAAGGATTGTGCAAGTCCTAGGAATAAAAGTTTCGTTCGTTCTTTTTTTTTTCTTCTTTTTTTTTGAAGGAGATTTAAAAGTTTTTAATAGTTTTGTTATAGTTGGTTACTGTACTACTGCTTTGTAGTTTTTTTTTTTTTTCAAAATTTAAATTCTTTGAAGAATTTTCACGGAAGGAAAACTTTCAGCATAAAAAATCATTTAAAAGTACTTCATGGAGTGTGCTTTTTGTAGTTTTTGAATAGAAATATGAAGTTTTTTTTTTTAGACTTTTATCGCAATATTCTGAATGGATGTACGTACCTTCAATTCACTTGTCTCTAGTAGTGTCAGCTTACATCATTTCGGATCTCTCATCTTCGGCGGTGAATCGAAGGAACTTCTTGAAATCTCCGCCCTCTTCCTGTCCATTGTATCTTTGGGGTAATTCTCAAATATGCACTTTTTGCGTCTCTATTACGCAGTGTACGTTTTCTGGATCTGATCCCTTCTTATGGTAATTCTAAAGATTCCGTCCGTTGGAAATTCGATTTAAATAAATGTACAAACTGAACGTTATGGACTTTCTTCAGCCCTTTCAGCCGCTTTCAGTATTCAAATTGATATTCGATCGATTTTGGTTGCGTTCACGTGCATCCTCATCTTTCTTCCAAAGTTTTCCTGTTTTCCACTGCTAGCAAATTCATTTTTTGCTTTCAAATTATCACTTTTTATTATGTTTCAATAAAGTTAGTTAATTTTTTTTTTAAATTTGTTAAAAGTTATATTTTATTTATTAATTTGTTTGATGATTTTAAATTACTTATTTTGAAAAGAAAATGTTTTTCGTTTATTTTATTATTGTATATTACGAAAAAGAATTTTATTTCAAATCAACAATTAAATATTTGTTGGTTACTAAATGTTAAATAACAAATTTCCAATAACATTGCCAGTACTTTTAAATAGCAAGTACATGAAATTATTTAGTACAGGTACCTCAAGTTACCTGGTGTTCCATTGTCCTCTTGTTTGTCACAATAAGACGATTCCTCAATGGATCATGACAGATTTCAGGTGGGGAGGAATGCATTTATCTGAAGACACGAGTCCTCAAGTAGCACATTCTTCACCCATCTCTGCCAGAAGAAGTAAACTCCTCCAGTAAGCAACCATGAAAAGCTCAACGAAACCTATTTCCGAAACTCGAAAGGTAATTTTCCAATTGCATAATTACATCTTAACATATTCTTAACATTCACAATTTCACAATTGATTAATAGATATTAATTTTATTTATTTTTTATTTTTCTTAAAGATTCGAAAACCTTTAATGGAAAAAAAACGCAGAGCTCGCATAAACGACAGCTTGGAAACATTAAAACAAATCCTCTTGGACTCCAAAGCCAACAACTTGTCCAGTTCTTCGCTGTGCAAAAGACGCAAGAACCAACGCAGCGCCAAATTAGAAAAAGCCGACATCCTGGAAATGACCGTCAACTACATTCAAGATCTGCAAAGTCGCTTGGTACCGGAAGAAAACCCCAAGGACCTTGGGGACAATCGGCAAACGCTTTGCGAGGAAAAAGCAGTAAAGTTAACGCTGCTGGCCACCAGATTAAACAACGGGGACCTGGCTTACGTTATCCCAAATTCCAAAGTGGAGAGTCGTGCGATTGGAAAACTCGGGAAAAACAGCGAGGAGCAAATGTGGCGACCTTGGTGATTCCTACGAGAAAATATTTGGTTTCGTAGGAAAATATGTCTGTGATATTGAAGAGGCGCGTGCACATAGTGAATTTAAATTTAGTTTTTGGAGAACTTTGAGCTTTCACTAGAGCCTTGATCGCACGTGCCAATTGGGTGCATATAACTATGCATTTTCCACTCTCCGTGACGAGTTCATTGAATCTGCGATGCCGTTCAGACTGTTCAGACGCTGCTGAAATTCGTGGGCGGTGAATTATCCTTTCTGGCTTTACGCATCTTTTTTATATCTTGGCACATTTATTGCGACATAAATTACATTGAAATTGTATAAAAGGATTTTTCATTGGCGTCTAATGGAATTTTTTTTGCTTGATAATGGCGTTTTTTTTTTAATTTTTAATATTATGTTTAAATATTTTATAAAATTGTGGATAGAACTGTAAATAAAATTTTATTATATTTTTAGTGGTTTCTTAGTGTTTTCAATTTGCGGTCTCCAATTGGGAATTTTTTGATACGCCCCTGCTTTTTGGATATTGGGTGAAAAGTATAAAAATTTGCTCCAATTTATTTATATGTCTGTGCTATCTGATCCTTTCAGCTGAGCATTTGACCATAACCTACGACTATAAAAACCACTTTAAGATTATTTTTCAAGAATTTTTGTTTCTTCAAAAATCAGTTAAAAAAAAGTTTTCAAGTTTTAAAAGCATTTACCGTAAGTACTGTTTTATTTAACTTAAATTTTATTGTTCATTCGATAATTAAACATAAATAACTTGCTTTATAATAAATCCTTTATTTTTCAATTTAAAAAAGTCTACTTTTAAATCTCTAAATATAATTTTTGTATTTATTTTTTTCACAACAAAAATACATTTTTCAAAGATGAAACATAAAATTCTGTTTTTTTTTATATAAGTATATATTTCTAAATATATTTTACTTTTTTTATTAAAAAAAACTTCTTGGAAAGTTAATAAACCTATTGGAAATAAAATAAACCTATTGAAAATAAAATTTAAAAAAATTACGCATCTGTAACTGAAGAGAGATAATAATAAAAATGATGCAACGCTGATGAAAATGTCAAATATTATAATTGGTCGATATAGACCTATTAATAGGAGGTAATTGAGGCTTATTGCAAATTCGTCAATGTTTATACTAAGCAAATAAACAATGGATTTTGCGCGTGTCTGCATTCGCTCTACAATTTGTCCGATATAAATCCGTCACAACAAACACAAAAGCATTTTAAAACAACCGTTTTTCAACCGAAAAATTCCCAAATAACAATCGATTACCGCCATAATATAACAACCAAAAAAAAGTGGCGAATAACTTTGAAATTTGAATTGCTTATAGAATATTCAAGAACTGTACCACTTAACTCATTGCCAACCGATTAATTAAGCCAATAAATCCACTTTATCGATGCCGCATATAAATAACAAATTAACGAACGACCAAAAGCCGCAGAACAATTAAGGATTTGCAGCGTTTGCAATTGATGAGTGCTCTTAAATTGACGAGAGAATTTTCGTAAAACAAATGGGTGAGTATTATAGGGATTACGCTGTAAGACGGCCCCGCCATTAATTACTTACCAGAATATTTCGAAACAAAAGTTTGCGTTGTAAAAAAGCTGCCAAGAGCTATTTAAAAATAGTGCTTCGGCTGTGAACAAACTTGACCGTCAATTTTTTTTTACTTTTAAATAATTTAGAGTACGATGCCAGTTACGTGCGCTCAGTCGTAATGGCGCATTTTAGCAACCCCGACGTTCATTACGGTAATTTTCAAAATTAACTATTGAAATTTTTATGGCATTTTAAAAAGTTTCTTTTTTCTCTTTAAAAATTATTAAAAGAAAAAATTGAATTGTAAAGTTGTTAAAAACGGATTTATTTTGTGCAGATAAAATGTCTGATAAGATGTACTTCTGGACCAAACCGGAAGGTAAAGAAAACTCTTCGCCGGAGAAGCACATCACTTACCAGGAACCCAAGAAGCCAGAAAGAGGCGGATGGAATAACAAATTGGATTTTCTGTTTTCTTGCATCAGCTTGTCCGTTGGATTGGGAAATGTCTGGAGGTTTCCTTATTTGTGCTACAAAAACGGTGGAGGTTTGTTGAATTTTAATTTTGCTTAGTAATATTTCGAATTTTCAAATCATTTAATTTATATTAAAATTAATAACAAATTTAAAAATCTAAATTCAAAAAAAAAAAAAATTAATAAAAATTCAGCTAAAAATAAAATCAAAACAAATTCAAATTAAGATTACCAATAAATCAATAATAAAATTGAAGACTGAACACATAACTTAACATCGAGTGCAAAAATAGACTTTGGAATAAGATAGGTCATGTTTCCAGGGGTATTTTTAGTCACATACACAATTGCAATGATATTTTGTGGCATTCCCATGTTCTACCAAGAAGTGGCCATCGGCCAGTACCTTGGCTCCGGAGGCATGACATTCGTGGGCCAATTATGTCCGATTTTCAAAGGAGTCGGCTATGCCACCATGACCATAGTGTTCCTTTTGGATGTTTACTACTGCATTATCATTGCCTGGACTTTATTTTACATGATGGCCACGTTTAGTAATGTGCCCAATTTACCCTGGGCCACTTGTGGTAAATAAAACCATTATATATTTTTTATTTTTAACGGAAACCGAAATTTTATTTCTTGATGTTAGATAATTTTTGGAATACCAAATTCTGCATGACCAATGCCACAAATGTTGTTCAAAGTGATCATCGGATGGCTTCGCCCGTCGAAGAATACTTCGAGTGAGTTTTATTTTTTGCATTAATTAGTTTTATTTCCCAAAAAAAATTACAAAATTCAAAAAGTGTTTAATTGATATTTGGAAAACATCAGAATGATTTAAATTGCAGTCACGCAGTGCTTGGCATCTCTTCAGGAATCGAAAATTTGGGAGATATGCAATGGTCTTTATTTGTTTGCTTGGTGGTGGGCTGGATTCTCATATACTCCATTATAAGAAAAGGACTACATCAAAGCGGCAAAGTATTTTTTTGCAGAAAAAAAAAAATGAATCTCCTGAATCTTAATTAACAATTTTTAGATCATTTGGTTCACTGCAATTTTCCCCTATGTTGTTTTACTAATTCTGCTAGCAAGAGCTATAACTCTTGAAGGAGCTTTTGCTGGACTCGAATACTATGTAACACCTCAATGGGAGAAACTGTTAAGTCCTGTTCCTTGGATGGATGGAGCTACGCAAATCTTCTTTGCCTATAGCATTGGTTGCGGTGCTCTACCAGCTTTAGGATCTTATAATAAATTCCATCACAATTGTTACAAGTGATTCATAATTTCCCAAAGGTCGTTTCGGAAAAATTAATTTAAAATTTCAGAGATGCTTTAATTACATGTGTCATCAATACATTAACATCTCTTTTGGCGGGATGCGTGACCTTTTCAATTTTGGGACACTTGGCTAATGAATACGGTCTTGGAGTTGACGAAGTTGTTAAAAGCGGTCCAGGATTGGTATTCCTTACGTATCCGGAAGTAGTTCTAAAATTACCAGGAGCTCCTTTGTGGGCTGGAATATTCTTTCTCATGCTAATTGTAATTTATATTTGCTTTTTTTTTTCAAAAATAGATTTAACTGAAATCTGTTTTTAGATTTTGGGAATCGACAGTGAATTTTGTCTAGTGGAATCCTTCATAACTGGTGTAGTGGATAATTGGTCTGAAACTCTGAGACCTCACAGAGATAAATTTACAGTTGTCATTTCTATGCTAATGTTTATTCTTGGAGTTCCGATGGTCACACAGGTATTACTTTTTCAAATCTTAATAAACTTTAATAAAAAATAAATAAAAAAAATGAAAACTTAAAAAATCAAAATTCCAGGGTGGAATGTACATATTTCAACTGATGGATTACTATTCAGCTAGTGGAATGTCTTTGCTTTGGGTCTGTTTCTTCCAAACTGTGGCCATATCTTGGATTTTCGGTGTGGAAAAATTAAGCGATTGCATTGAGCAAATGATAGGCCAAAGGCCCAACAAATTCTGGACATGTTGTTGGAAATATTGCGCTCCTTCAGTGATGATTGTATTGTCCTCCAAAAATATCCCTCGGAATTAATTAATCAAATATCTACTCACTTTCAGGCAATTTTCATCTTTCAATGCGTGCAATTCCAACCGCTCGTTTATGGCGGCGATTACGTTTATCCCAAATGGGCCAATATCATGGGCTTCTGCTTAAGTTTGTCCTCGATGGTATGGGTACCTATCTACGCCATTTACTATTGTTTATCAGGACCGAACAGTTTTCTACAGGTATTCTTAAATGTCATATTTGCGATTGAAGATAAATATATTCTTTACATTTTTTGCAGAATCTTTCGAACGGTCTCAAGCCGCAAATCAAACCCAGGCGCATTTCTTTAAAGGACAAACAAACTGGTTTACTGATTTCGGAAAGCACGGCTTCCGGTTTCGGTCTCGTGACCGATTCGTATTTAAATCAGTGTTAAAATTCCAAAGGTTTAAGTGCCTCTGCGAGGTACGTATTTTTAGTTCTTATCTATTTTATGTATTATTGGCAATACTTTAATAAAGTATCTAATCTAACTTTGAAAATATTACTTTTTGTCCTATTCTGAATTCAAAGATATAAAAAAAAACTTTTCTTTCCAGCTCCCCATTATAATTTTTCCTAAAGTTATAATAAATGGTTGTACTCAAAGAGGAGTCTCTTTAAATATTTTTTCGAAGCTTGAAACCTTTGTAGTTTTTGGTCAGCAGCCCTTAAAAAACACCAATTTTGAATTAGCGGGAAGAATAAAGTTTAATTTACCATCTAATTTCCTATATTTAACTGAGAACTGCAATAAGCAAATCAACAAAGAAGTTGCTGGAAATAAAAATCAAATTTTGATTAAACATCCAAAGAAGTCAGCAATTAAATTTTAGATTTTCAACTTGAAGAGTTTATTAGAATAATCGGTAATATAAATAATTATAATATGAAACCACATAATTCAATAATAATAATGTAATTACATTCCATCCATATACAATTATTTAATGACACAGAAGACAATTTAACATTGTCTGCAGACAATTATTACCAAACAATTTGGCAGTTTTACATAATAATAATTTACGAAAATGAAATACTGATTAAATTTTCCCATAACTGTAGAATCGAACAATTCAACAAATATTCCGCGTACAAAAAGGGGCAATAATTTCTTTATTTACGTTATTATTATTATATCGATATATCGAAGACGGAAGTGGACGTTTTCGTAGTCCTTTTCATTCACGCACCATAAAAATCCCACTGTAAACGCAATTAATAACTTACTCTCTTCTAAACTATCTACATGTAAAAAATATAGTGCTATAATTTATTTAAGTCTTAAATTAATCACCGGTTCTAACTTCATATATAGTATATAAAGAATCCTTGTTCTTGCACGCACAACAAATTGACTCGATATTTTTTTTATTGCCCATCTAATGATTCAGTTATCCGCTATTATACTATTTCTGAATACGTAAACATTATCCTACGATAATAAAAATTGAAATCATCAACAAATCAGTCAGCCGCGCACGCCCCATTTCAACTGCAATCAAAATCGGCTTTAGGCCTTTTTCGCCGCCGTGGAAGATACATGATGATCAAATTACTAATCATAATAACAATGACGAGGAATATAGCAGCGCAAAATATCAATTCTTTTACATAGTAAAAACTAAAAATTCAATTTCTCAATATGTAGTGACTAGAAAAGACTTGATTTCCATATTATTATTTCTCTGTTTTTTTCTTTTTCGCATTTAGGAAAATATATATTATGTGTAATAATAATATTGTAATAATAACCGAGAGAGGAACACTGGCCCACTACAGTTTCTTATCGAATAGTGGCAACTTGGATCGCACAGCACCTTCGCACACCACCAGTCTCGAACACTTGCTGGTCCGCTGCGGCATCAAATGATGCGTCGTCGGATTCGACGTCGAACCGCCGCTGCTGCTGGACGACGAAGAAGACGGCATCAGGGTGATTCTACCGTCGCTCACCTTTCGCGTGCCGACGCCGTTGCTCAGGAAGCCGCCGCGTCCGATCAGCAGGTGGTGCGTTTGCGACTGCTGATGCTTCGATTGGTTCTTCCGTTCGAAGTAGTCGACAATCGTCGAGATATTTGGCTGGAGATCTTGGCCGGTCCAGTCTGAGCCGGCCAGACTGGATATGTCCTCGCTGCTGTCCGTGTAAATGGAAGAGGCGCGTTTGCAGAGCGCGTGAATTTCCGCCGGTTCGAGTTCGTCGAGCGACCGCAAAGAACTTACCGCCGTGCCACTGTCCCACAAGCTATTCGGCGACAGGCATTCGCCCACGTACGAATAGAAACCGGACTCGCTGGAACCTCGTCGCCTTAAATTCGGCGTCGTCGTTTCGACCGCTCCAATTTCCGAAACGTTCGAACTCGAACCGGCCTTAAAAAGTCGATCTTGCACGTAGAGCGGCGCCTTTAAAGGTGCATTCTTCCGGGTACTGATCGGCGAGCCGGGAAGCGAGCGCGGCAATTCCGCGACGGTGCAGTCCACGACGGGGGAAGGTAGTTCGGCACAGGACGACGAAAAGTTACCTAGGAACTTTTTCACGCCGCGAAATTGGGCCAAGGCGGCAAACGGATTGGTGGTGCGCGGCTTATAGTGCGGATCCTGACGACACATTGTGATCGCGTGCCGGCGGGCCTTTTCACTTGGACACAGTATGTAGAACATCGAAGCGCCCTCGCTGAATGATCTTCGATGCGAAACTAAAATTATTTAATTAAATTAAAAACAATTAAAAAAAAACAACAACATTGGAATGTGACAGTAAACAACCAACGTACCTTTTCTGTGGTCGTGAGCCTGCACCGAAAGGGCGGGCAACTGTTCGACGCTTTTGGCTGCTCCGCCAGCCAATCTGGCGGTTTCCTGATCCGCCGGCTGCTGCATCGCATCCGTCAGGATCTTGTTTAACCTGGTCTCGATCTGGAGGAACTTGGGCCTCTTCTTTGGTTCTATTATCAGACAGTCGAAGCAGACTTTCATGAATTCGGGATTGACGTTCTGGCCGCAGCACATATCGTGAAAGGCCAGATAGTCGAGACCGAAATTGTCGGTGCGCGGCAACATATCCGGATCGGCTTCCACTCGCGCTATCAGCTCGCACAAGATTATGCCGAAACTAAACACGTCGCTGCTCTCGTCGTAAAAGTCGCCTTTTAGACATTCCGGCGAGATCCAGTAGGGCGATCCCACCGTGCACAATTTGTGGCCGGCTTTAGCGTCCGGAATCCTCGCGGCTAATCCGAAATCTCCAACCACCGCTATCCGCCCTCCATTATCCAGGTGTTTTATTAGAACATTCTAGAAAATTTATTTTTTTATTTCATTTTAAAATAGCTTTCAAGTTACTATTAAAACAAAATAAATAAAATCAAAGAAGAAAAATGAAAAAAAAAGTTATTTTTACCTTACTGGTCAAGTCCCTATGGAAGACACCTTTGGAATGAAGATACGTCATACCGGTGGCGATATCGCGGGCCAAGGAGACCCGCAGCAACTGCGGCAATTCCACATTTTTATTCTGTATCAATTGCTCCAGAGAGCCGCCGTTGATGTATTCGGTGAGTGCGTGCAGTTGTCCTTCGTGCACGCACGCCCCCATAAAGGCCAGGATATTCGGATGCGACAATTTGTTCATCAGTTCCACTTCCTTAAGCATATTGCGTCTATTGGACCGTAGCAGGTTCATCTTGAGGACCATCACCTGGCCCGTCACTCTGTGTGTCACCTGGAAAAACAACAAAACGAACCCAAAATTAATTAATTAGGTGATTAATTAATTGAGAAGAAAAAGGGTCAGGTGTTTACTACTGTAAATCAATCAAGCGGAACTGTTTTTTTGGACGCCGAGCGGGCATCGCTATCGTAATAAATAATTTAAGAGGCAAGCAAAAGTTTAAAAGCATATTGCACAACTAGGGCACACATTTATTTATAAACTTGAGGAATTTTCCGTGTCTGCGGACAATTTGGAAGTCGACAGCGAAAGCAAAGGTATGAGATACAATGTTTGCATGCAAGCAAGAGCAGTTTTACGCCGGAAAATAAGAAGAACTTGAGAAATTGCACAGTTTAAAAGCTTTTTCTTAAACTATTTAATTTTTAAATATCAGCTTATCTTATTATCTATTATCATTATAAAATTCGAAAATTCGCTTTTTTATAAATAATTTCAGTAAATTTAATTAAATATTTGCAAATTTTCGCATCTCATTAATAAAAAAATAAAAATCAAAAAATAATTAACAGTTAGACAAATTAATACCTTTTATAATCTTATAAAAAACACAGCAAATTTTTCTTGGATAATTTCCGTAAAATAAAACATTAAAAACTAATTTGCCTTAACCGAACAAAAAAAAAAAGTTGAATAAGAAGGAAAAACGAGGCGAGTTTATGTAAAAGTCCAAATTAAAATAACTGTCACATTAAATTAAAATTAATTACTCATTTACGCCAGCCATAAAGTTATGTTGAATGAAAAAAAAAACAATTTCTACCCATTAATTTTGTTTATATAATTACTCAAGCACCATTGTTTTTAACTGTTCGAACAGTACGTTAACATTTCCAGACGAGAAGACGCAAATCTGAATAAACAATTAAATTTGCCACCAAAGCGAGCAAAAGAAAGTTTAATTTTACTGCATAATTAAATTTAGGCGAAATTATTTTTATGTAAAATTATTATAACTCCATTACTATTACTACTTTAAGAAATTGCTTAATTTTTCATTTCTTTTTTATTATAACTTTAATTTCGTAAAAACAATTTAAAAAATTTGAGTTAAATGAAAAAAATTACTATTTTTTTTTAATTAGTTTCAATTTTATTATAAATTTAAGTTTTATATAAATAATTAAAGCAATTATAATGAAATGAAAGAAAAAACTTTTATTGCAATTTTTAAATAAGTAATAAAACCGAAGAATTAAGAAAAAAACGGAGAAAGTAAAAATAAAACTTATCAAATACATTAATCTATTATTTTTTAAATGAAAAAAAAAACACGATTTTGTTTTTTAGTTAAATTGTTAAGTCGGGCAATTCACGAAAAAATAAAAGCGCAATAAAAAAGCAATCAAACGGTCCTCCTCCATAACAATTGCTCCATTAAATTTGTTAACATACACCAACGGAATAATAAACAAATAGAAACAATCAAGAATCAATTGGCGATTGGCAATATAATAATAAAAAACAAAAAAGACAAAGGAATCAAAAAGCGAGCTATTTTCTATGTACAGCAATGGCGGTTTTTACGAAACACCTTATAGTTTATACATTATAGTGTATAATTATCGTCGTCATAACGGCGCGAACGAAATTAATAGTTGCTGTTGCTGTTGCTGCTGCTAAACCGTTGCAAAACTCTTCTTCCGATTGTGTTTGCATAATTCAATCATGCCATGGTATAATACATAACGAGGAAACACCACCTATTATACCACTGAACGGCATAATAGCAACAAATTAGAAGAGTGACGCCTAGGGAAAATAAATAATAAATGTAAAAAGCGAATGAACGGAAAAAAAAACTAGTGAGAAATTAAAGAAACGCTCATTTCTTTCGTTACATTGTAATAAACTGCTTTAATTGTTCTTGGTATGCGAATAATGCATTGAATTCGAGAGTCAATAAATTAATTATTTATATTCGCCACTTCGAAAAGAAAGTTACCTTAATGGTCTCTATTAAACAATTACAGTGCGCTTCTTCCGTTTGTGTGTAAATTTTCGCTTGCACTGTTTCTCTTTTTTTGTTTCTTTCTCCATTTTATGGATCTTTTAAAATAAAAAAATAAATTAAAAAATGCAGCATTATAGTTCTTCTTAGTTTTTGTTTCGAAGAAAAAGTTACGGTTCCGAATATAATAATGATAATAACATAACAAAACTATAGTTTGCATAAATATTATTTATTACGTAAAGAATCCCCTCGCTTTTCATCTGGAAAAACATGGTTTTTAAATCAACTAAAAATTTCAATTTTCAAAATAATACAAAAAAAAAATATATTTTATACAAATAAGTCGAGTAATGAGTGGGTAAATGTTTTACTTATTGATCACTGTCAAACAAAAAATACTGCATGAGATAATGCAAGCCTTATCTGACTAATTATTATGGTTTTTAAGCAAATATGCCAATTAGAATTACTATTATTGTAAAGGAAAACTATGGCAAAAGTGATGACGATACGAAACTTGGGTATTTTTTTGTCGATTATGCAAAAGTATGAAAAAGTATGAATCGGTTTTTTACTTGGAAACCTATTGTTTTTATTTTAACACCTCGACAAATTAATTTTCGCCATAATGACTGTTATTGCAAGTAAAAAATTAGCAGGAACTCATTTAAAACGATTTTTTTTAATATTGAAAAAATCAACAATATTTTAATTTTTAATATTTTTCAAATAGGTTTTATTTAAATGCATTACCTATAAGTAATATTATTACAATTAACTTTCGTTTGCTTTCCTTTTAGTTAAAAACAATGGTTTTTAAAAGCCAAACACTTTAATTTTCTCAATAAACAGTAATTTAAATTACATCAACTTTCATTTTAAAATATTTGAATACTAATTTAATTAACAAACAGAAAACTATTATAGTTATTAATTAAAATACTTCTTTTCAAATGAAATATACTGCATAAATTTCAACCATTTTAATTTTAAATTTCTATAAGGTACTTTTTTAAACGCAAAAAAAGGAAACTTTAGAATTAGCGATGTAACAGAAACTTTAAAAAATATCTATGACAATTATTTATTGTTCTCGAACATAGAAGACACACTGAATCACACAAAAGTAAAAACAATTAAGTGTGTCAATGTAATCTTCATCTAATGCAGGAATTTTCCGGTTGTTTGTTGCATAGAATGCACAACAACAAAACCTCTTAATAAAATGCGCATTCACACAACTAATTAAATTTTAAACGTAACAATAAATAAATAACTAAATGCAAATCAATGCAAAATTAAAACAAATTTTTTTTTCTATTACTTTTCTAATTAGCAAACCGCAAAATTTGCTCCATTGTAATTTAATTCCAAAATCTAATTAGAAAAATTCTAAATAGCATTCTAATATAGAAAAATGAAAATTTCTATTAATAACAAATATTATACGTTATGAATTTCAATGATGAGAAATATCAAAATTATTTCAATACAAATGAATAAACAATTTATTGAATATGTAATGCAAATCGATTTGAAATAGGATACAGTTAAGTTACAATTTTCTATCGTGGAACTTTCTTGCGCCAGATAATTCTCAAATTACCATTAATTTCTTTTCCACCGTCAACTCAACATTCGAAAATCTAAATTACCATTGTAAAATTAGGAATCACGTAAATTGCGCCATGAATGTACCGAATTGCTAATAATACCAAAATATAATTTCAAAAAAGTTATTTGACACACGAGCGTAAAAATGGCTTTTACAAACGGAGAATTGCAATTTGCAATTTTGACCATGCATAATGGATTCAAAAGCCAATAATGTACCGGCATCGACTATTAGTATTTACTATTTAGTATACAGGTATTCAAGAAAAGACATTCATTCAAAGGCACGGTCTACAAATCCACCGGAATTATTTAGAAATCAGCGGAGAATAATTAGCCATCAAATCGCACAAGGTTAACGTGCATTGTGCATATTATCAGTAAATCGCGAATCGCCATTAAGTTTAATTTTATGCGTGAGATGCAACATTGTTTTGCTTTTTTGCTTCTTTGCATCAGCTCTATAAACTCTATAAACTGTATCTTAAAGATATTTAACACCTATGTAAATTCAAATGTAAAAGCAAGCCAAGTTTTGCCCAGATTGCTTTCATTTTAAAAATAAAACTTTAGCATCGGTTTTATTTTTTCTATAAAAAAAAATGCAAAAAATAAGTAATAAATAAAAACATATTTTGAAGCTTTATAAATTATAAATTGCAGTTACTTGCGCTGCATTATTACCATTAATTGCAACAAATTGCACTTTACAATGGAAAGCTATTTATAAACTCAAATGAAATAATTATATCACCCTAAATGAGGATGAATGACACACTTTATCATTTTTCTCAGTATAATGCACACAACAGTCAAGAAACAATAAAATGTGTCGTTGCGGCTTTGTTTAATGTATTTGCATTGTTAAATTTAAATAAAACAATAAATTAATAATGTAGAAAGCAAATATTATAAATGTTAATTGAAATTATAAATTACAATTTGTACTCTACATTTCAAACCTAAAGTTTTATTTTTGTGTGTAATACATTTTTTTTTATTTATAAAAATAAAATCAGTCTAAAGAAAAATTTAATTACATGGGAAAAACATGGAGAAAATACGAGCTACGCAGCATAGGTAATACGTGAAATTGATACTTGTGGCGTACTAACTAAGTGAAGGAATAACACGAGCGGCGCCGTTTTCGAAAGAATGCGCGAAAGTAAGAGCGAGAAACGGGCCGAAAATATGTGTAAAAGTCGCCCACGCACCACAAACCGAAATAGCACAGCCGGTGGATGCTCATTTCTCGCGGTTTCGCGCCGCCGTTTATACCTTTGCCGAGTTATTACAATCATCCAAGGCAAACCGATTCATTAAGCGAAGAAATTTGATTTTTCATAAGAAGCCAAGTTGCAATGCGATGCACCTTTAAAATTGTTACTCTTTTTAAATTATTTTTATATTGAAAAGTTAATAAAACGAAAAGTTTGATTAGTTTTAAATTTTGTTTGAATGTTCCGCAATTTAAATAAAACAAAATTTTATTTATAATGTTAAATTAAAAATTTATTTAAAAAACTGAAATTTTTTAAGTTTTTAATATACACAGAAAAAAAGATACAATTTAAGTCGTTTAAACAAATTGCATTTGGAAGATTTTATTGCGCATTTTAAATCTTAATAAAAAGTCCTTATAAACAGCAGTTGCTAAAGATGAGGAAATTGATCATCATCAGTATCAGAAATTGATCAATTTCTTCATCCAAACCACCATTATAACTCCATTGAGACTGTAGTATATATTTATTTAATTTGTCATCTTATAAATGCAGCATTAAAAGCCAACAAGGACTTATTTATAACTTTATTTTTTATTATGAAGCGAAAACAACAATTTTTCTGGTATACTTGAAAATTTCTTTAAGCAGTCCAAACACGTACTTTATACAAGCTCAAGAAATTATTTTTTCACGAAAACAATACAGCACAAGGTATTTTTAGTTTGCATACCCTCTGCGTGTGTGTTTTAAATTATAAGGCAATAATTAACTTAGTCATAAACTGCTGACAGACTCTTTTTTTTTTTCTCTTCTGTTTTTCTTCTTCTTTTTTGTTTTTGTTTTGTGTAGTTCTCTGCATTTTGGACTTGCAGTTATTTTGGCTTCAAGTATTTTCCTTTTTTTATTTTATATAATTTATATAAACAAAAATTAATACTTTCGCAAGATTTGCAAAACTGTTTTGGCATCCATTAGGGAAATTGTCTGAGAACGAAAGACGTAAAGCTATTTAAGAAATTGCTTGCATCGAAACTATGGCCGCCAATTTGCTTTTGCTTGCTTACATTTCTAATGAAAATTGATTGCTTAATTGGATTATTGCATTAGGCAATTATGTTTAGACCTAATAAATCGATACACCAATTATGTACCTACTTTTTCAACTTTTTCTTTATAATATTTTCTTTCCTTCAGTCAATTAAGAATACATATGTAGAAATAAACTAAGCCATTAGCAATTTTAGAAAAAAAAACAGAATAATCTTTTAATTAAAAAAAATAATAAAATAAAATAAAAACATTTTAGCTATAAAATGCATAAAAAAATAACAATAAATTATAAAAAATTTTAAAAGCAAAAAAAAAACAAATTTCAAACACCTGTTTTAGTACTTTTTCTTTTTAATTCCGGCAGCAATCGCCGTTTAGTTAATTTAAATTTCACATTCTTGGACTTAGTAAAAGTCCTCCGTTTACATTTAAAATTTAATTCATCAAGATTTGTTAATTTTTTTCTTTCATGTAGACTGCAGACAATCAAATGGAAAGAAATAGCAAGAATAGCAATTTGTGGTAAAAGTGAAAGAAAGTTACAATTACAACAAATTTAACATTGCCAGCCATTACTTAAGTCGAACAAAACGATTAATTTTTAACTTTTTAGTTTTTACATTAAAAAAAAATTACATTAATTTAAAAGTATAAAACCACAAGGGTAATTACTAATTACCAATGCATATTCCTTGATAATTACAAAAATACATAAAAAATAAAAACCCTTTTCCATAAAAAACAAATAAATTAAAATAAAAACAAAACAAAAAAAGCAGGAAAAAAATGTTTTCTAGACACGCTTATTAGGTTATTTTACTAAATTAAAAATACACATACGATTCGAGAACAATTATACTAATTAGTTAAGGTAATTAAACTGCGAAGGTCGTTAAAATGAAACATCTCACAATTGCAGTTAGATTGTCATTATCACCATTCGGCGCATTTGCCCGCACGAACAACAACAGATTGGCGATGAAGATGACGATGATGGCGTTACATTGCACACCGCACTAATAAGAATTATTATTAATTAATATTAGTGGTAATTAAATAAGCCGTTAATAATAAAAGGTGATCGTTAGGAGATTATCGACACGTTCTTTAACACTGTATATATGTAGATGATACTGTTGCTCATATTTATCGTATACTACGAGTGGTATATAGAGAGAAAGATGATAATTACAGAAGTAACAGAGTATTATCAGAGAGTTGTCAGCTGCAGTGCACGCAGGTAATTGCTTTCGTTAATTACAGGCAACGATGGATTAACTTTTAGTGAAATTAGCCTTGGTTTCTTGCTCACCATGAGTTACCGAGAGGCTTTTTAATGAGGAAGAAGCTCTGCCGTTTAGAAATGAAATGAAATTCGAGTGTTTGCTAATCTCTTCTTTCCATACAGATTTTCTGCATTAAGTTTATGTACAGGTGTGCTTCCTCTGTTGCTAATTAATTTATATACCGTTTGTTTCTCCTGTTTTCTTACTTTTTTCATTATTTCATTTTAAGTTTAATTTCTTTGTTAATTTTTTTTCTTCTTCTTTTAGGATTAATTTAATTGCTAAGAAACTATTAAAAAAAAAAAAATTTAAAGGATTGCTTTGATTATTTTTGGCAGAATTTAATTCTTTTTTTTTTCGATTCAATTTCAACTCGGATTTTATTTTTATTTTTTCTTACATCATGACTTTTTTTCATTTAAATGACTTTTTTTTACAAACCAATTATTGAATCTCATTTAAATTGAAAGAAAAATTAAAAGCAGGAAAAATAAAAACAATGAAAAATTACACACTATGTATGAAAATTTATTTATTTTTTCAGTCCTTTAATTTTTTTATATAAAGTGCATTAATTTAAATTGGCCAGCAACATTAGCTAACTAAACCTGTGCTAATTTTAAATATTAAAATCAAAAAAATATTATTTTTTCTTTATTTCATTTAAATTACTTTTTTTCTTATTTATCTTGAAAGAAAAATGAACAAAAGAAAAAAAATTCAGTCCTTTTAATTAACTTAAAGGGTTTATTTCTGAATTCCTTTCCTTCTTTTATTTCTAATTACATTTTTTTTTTTTTCATTTTTCTTTTAAAGTTTAATTTCTTTTGCACAGAAATTGCATTAATTTAAATTCGACAGCATTTTTTTAAGGATTGTTTTGCTTATTTGGCGTCAAAATTAAATTCATTTTTTCTTCTTTACAGCAAAAATTGCCTCACTAAAAAAAAGTGAATAATTTGGTTTGGATTTAAACCTAAACTAAAAGTTACTTCACCTAAATTAACCAAAAGAATATTTAAATTAATGGTCTTAATTAAATTAAATATTTATTTCATTTAAAAATGTATTATATATTTCTAAATTTCAAATTAATCATTAATTTTCTTCAGCAACCAGGAAAAAAAAATTAATCCATAAAAAAGCACCATATGCAAAAGAAACTTGATTTTTTTCAGTTCGTTTCCATAAACAAATCTGCAGTAACCGTACATTTATAAGAAATGCATAAAAGAGAACCGTTCGATTTCTCTTGTTTCGGTTTTCCTATACATATAGGTTCTACAGCATATAATACTCAATATACTGCAACTCTACAACTACTTTTCTTAATTGATGCACACAACGCACACACAAAAAAAAACGCTACATGCAAGTAACTGTAATATAAAATACATACATTTATAAATATTTGATTGCGCTTCCTACGAGACGCCATAAAAACTTTATGGAACCATATATAAATTTACAAATATATAATAAACCTATATACTTAATGCAACCGTATGAAATTTTTAACGCTAAATTTATCAGTCGCACTAGTTTACCACTTGATGTGGGAGTCGCAGCAGTAAGTGAAACATTCGGGAGAAGCCTCAGGAAAAACTAAACGGAATCGTGCTTTTTGAGAGAAATTCCTATTTACATTTTCTCCGGGTGTTTTAAGCATGCAAATTGCGAGAAAAGTTTCCTCGGGATAGCAAAATGAGTCTTTAGCAAAGAGCGTTATCGCTTTTGTTTGCCTTAGGCCCATTATAATTTTACTGCCGGTCCCCAATTTACTAATTTGTTTATCTGCATGATGCTCAACGCTTTAAAGTACTTATTACTTTATTACTTACTTAATTGGTTCATTACATACAGAGCACTATTTTAATTTTTGTTTCTTTATGTTATTCGTTATGTTAAAAGAAAAAAATGAGTCAGAAAAGTAAAAGTAAATCTATTTTTTTAAATAATGCGAGACACACAAAAAAAATTGCATTTAAAATTAATTTTCATATTAATAAAAATAAAACCATAAATTAAACTGTATAAGAAAATAAAAGCGACAGGAAAACAACAATCAAAAAAGCAGTGCTGACTTTTTAATAATAATAAATAATAATAATAACAATTAGGCAAATTAAGCAGACCACTTGATGGAATCATTCTGTTGATTGAAAAGATTAAAAGGCAACAGAGTACTACTTACTTAACACTTCTTTTTAAATAATAATTTTCATAAATTAAAATGGAAAAACTATAATTGGTAAACCAAAAAATACCAATAATAAATTAACATATTTATAAACTCGTTACTTACATAAAAAAAACAATTTCATAATAAAAAAAACTTTCTTTTGAAATTCAGATTAATATATTAGTTGAAAATTTCCAATTTTAATTTTAATTTTTTCCACATAAAACATAAAAATTCAAGGAATATATAATTATCAAAAGTATATTACATTTTTAAGTGTGTGCAGAATGATTGAGCTTTAAATATGTATACTTGAAAATTACAATTTTTCCAAGGTATTAAAAACTGTATTTTTTTTAATTACTTTTGTAATTATTGTCATCGGTCATTTTAATTTTTGACATTTTTAAAGAAAATAAAACTTTCGTCCTTTTAAGCTTATCATTCAGAGTTCTTATCATCGGAGATCATTTAGAACTTCTAATAATTAAACAAATTGATTTTTGAGACACAAAAAACGTAATTTTTTTGTCATTATTCAATTTTTGATAATTTTTATCACAATTATTTTTTAATTATGATTTTTTTTAATTTTCAATAATTTACTTAAAAAAACAAATTTGCATTCCTTTTGAAAATAAATCCTAATTAGCACCAAACAATATAAAATTTTAAAGATACTAATTACACAGCAAATCCGAAATCGACCAATTACTACGTTACCATTCTCTTCTTCGTGTGGCTCGCATTATAATTTCAACAATAATTAAAACCGAAAATAATGAAGTTACTTCGCCATATTCCATATTCCACTAGTTAGCGTACTATACACAGCTAAAGCTAACTCGATCATTATTATTAATGAAAGAGCCGTCTGGCGATTTCTATTGTGCCGTTAACATAAATTACCAAGGTGCAACTTCCATAAAATCCGCTCGCTAATCTAATTCCACAAGAGCAGCAGCATGCACTTTTGGCGAACGACCATCGCAACAACGCGAAAACGGAGGAGACAATTGACACACAAAAAAAAAAAGGCAACTCAATGCCAAAACCAATACTTGACATCGATTCCAATTAGCAACTCAGTACCACAGTACTAACCAGCAACATCCACACAAAATATGATTGAAAGAAAAAAGGAAAAGAACCAGAAGTTTTTACCTTATAGACCTCTGAAAAGAATCCGGAGCCGATCTTCTCCTTGTGGAAGTCGTCGAGGCGATGCAGCGAAGCCACGGCATGCTTGAGGGCCTGGCACGAGGAGCCCGTCTTCAGTCTATCACAGCGTGCTTTTGGCGGCTCGGAGAGCTCGTTGTTCGGACAGAACTGCTTCTCGTAGTTGCCGTCGTTGGGGTCGCAAGGGGTGTCGTAGATGCTCTGCGGCGTGCACTCATTGCCTTTACCATTCGTCGCATTCCTATTATGCGACATCATATACAAATCGAATACTGTTGAGGAATCAGGTATCGTTATCCAATTTCGAACATATCGGTTGAGCTGCTGGAAGACTGCTCGGCCGACGACCAGACATGCTTTGCAAAGTGCCTCCTCGTGCAAACGGTCAATTTTGCAACCCGAAAACTAAAAAGACGGACTCGATGGTCGGATAGGTTGACTGCTCAATGACAACATTCTGTCTCGAACTGATGTGTGAAGGATGTGAAATGTTGATTGTTTCAGGTGTCAGCTACTGGACAGTAACAGCGATCGCTTGATGCAGCCGTGGCGCACTTCGAACGCACAATTCGCACGGGCTAAAATGATACCTGTTTAGTGATTATTTTCGCTAATTACGCAAAGTTTTCTTTCGGTCGCAAGGGATGGCAAAATTTTCAATCGGATGAACTAAACGCTGTGTTGCTGAGCGGTCGCGTGTTGCATTACACTGCAGTCCTATGCGGAAATTCGCGCACACGCGGCAGTTTCTCAGCAGAAGATTCGATAAGTGTACCGTAACACAAAAATGCACCTTAATCCTTTTAATTGGACATCGCACACGTAAATAAAACCAATATGACATGCAAGCTTTCACTCAACCAACTCTTCAATTCAACTTGGAGTAAGCAGGAATGTCTAAGAAATCGCTTACGGTTGCACGTCTAATTCGCTCGGTTACATGCAGCGCTATGCGAGTTAAACAAGGAAAGCATGGTGTCGTAGGAGGGGTATTGCACTTTGAAATATCACTTGCGTGCGCAAAAATTTAATGGCGGCAATTTCAAATTTCGATTTATTTTTTATTGGAGTTTTACTTTTTAGTAAATGCAGGAAATGCAATTAATCAATTTAATGCATAATGAATATTTTATTTTTGCATTTTATATTAATATCGGAATTAAAAAATTGATTTCAAGTGACTAGTGTGCCATGACCACCATGACCCATGGAAACAAAATTTTGGTTTCTATGGTAACCAACGCACTATAATAAATAACCATTAACAAAAAGTAGAAATTAATTCTTCAAGAATAATGAAATTTTAAAACTTAATTAGTGTCAAAGTTTAAATCTTAGTTACTTTAAATGTAAGTAATACTTTTTATAATTTTTTAGCAACTTAAAGTAGTTATTATAACAAAAATTGATAGATTCCTTTGAAAATGAAATTATTAGAAGAATTATTTTTTGTCTTTTTAATGAAACAACGTTGAAAAAATAGAAAAAAACTATAAAATTAAAATGTGTCGCAATTAAAGAAAAAGTGCAAAGAGGAAACGCACAATTACAAAGATCGCTTTACATGGAAACACATTATCGCAATTATTATGGAGCAAACTGTTGCGAATTGAGTTCAGGAAGTACAATAAAAATTTACCGATCGCGGCGACCTTAAATTTCAATTACGCCGACGATAATTACCATTATGTCAATTGTTATGTGTATTTCCTGGCGAACAGAATCCTCAGCAAAAGCGATCGTTTTGCCGAAAACAATAAACGCCGATTGGTTTTTGTTCTACAATAAATCCTTTCTAAAAACACTGCTAAAAGTAAAAAAAAACAAGCTTACGCAATGCCGGTGCTTTTTTCTGTTTTTTGTTTGTTAACAAGATCACTTAATGCGCTGATTATTAATGGTTTCTTTTGTTCGGATCGTTTCTTTTGTATAAAAGGTGGATGCACAGCTGGGAGACGCCGAATGGCTTGTTGTAATGCGACGTAATTCGCGCGGGAGGAAAAAAGTGAAATCAACTTAGTAGTTGCTGCCTGCTAGCAAGCAGGAAAAATTCGTTATTCTCACTCAACTTTCTTCTATTCACACATAGTACAACAATTAAATGAATCAATTAACATAATGAAAGTGGCACTTTGATTTTGCTTGCCTGCACTCTGGGTATCATCATTTATCAATTAAACTACATTAGGCTAATGAATGGCTTCATTTTTTGCTATAAAAAGCTACTTTTTCTTCTTCAGGTATTTTAAGTACTTGTTTGAATTGAAATTGTCTTCGATATCGTCGACGATTTTTACTTTCTGCTTGGGTTTGCGCTTTTCCAAACGTATTTTGCGTTCTTCTTCTGATAAAGTCCATATATTTAATGGTAACTAAAAAAAAGTTTTAATTTCATTGAAAAAATAATCTTAACTTGGAAAAAATAATGATATACCTTGATTATTTGTCTTGGTTCGTGATATCTAATTGTAAATGAAGAACCATCAGCATTCACCACCACTGTAGGGTACATTCGTTGATATTGATTGCGATGAGGTCTTGTTATAGCTGCTGAATGAGCATTTAGAAAGCGAATCTGTGTTGATGTTCTGAATAGACATTTTGTTGTGGCTGAAATACAATTTTTTTTAGCATTTTATAAAGAAAGAATAATTAACTTACCGTTTTTAATAGCGTTCATTATTTTTCTTACTATTAATTAATCCTTTTTCATATAAAAATGGAAAAAATGTTGTTGGTGAACTAAAAACAAAACGTGAAATAGGTTAGGATTTATTCCTTCATAAAAAAAATTGACAGCAGATTCAAAATTTAAATTTCCAAAATTTTATATGATTAAAAACTGAAAGTAAAATTACGCAGTATTATGAAATAATAAAATTGTGACTAACATTTTTTTTGTGTAAACAGTATAAATAAACAATTTTTATTGAAATTTAAACATATAAACTCAACCTTGAACAACCTTGAAAAGTTTTATAGTTTAAGGCCCGGGAAATTTAATTTTTTAACAAATTTTATAGATTTTTTGCTGCTTGAGCAGTTAAAAATCTTTATAGGTCATCGTAAAATGTCCATTTGCACTTCGAAAAACACAGTCTAATGATAATCCGTGACGCTTTAATTGTTAAATTTTATTTTGCATCGAGTCATTCCACCCGCCACGACGATAAAATTTGAATATCCTCGCAAACAACGCCGCAATGAATGCAAACCGCAGGTAGTGTTTGAGAGAACCAGCTAAGGTAAGCATCTCTTCAAGGCTTCTCATCAAATAAGTACGTGAGGTGTGTTCAAAGGCCGAAACAATGGAATTGTTTAAAAGTGCGCTTTTTGTTTTCGTCGCCATTTTTGGTTTTCAAAGGTAACTATTTATAGTTTTTCTTTAAAAAAAAAATTATAACGATTTTCTTACAGTGTCTTGGCCCTTAAATTTTGGGGACTTAGCTCTAGGGACAGACCAAAAAGCGAAAATTTGGAATCTTCGCAAGACCTCTACGCCAACGTTTTCGGCCCTGGAGTTTACCAATTGACGGAACCGCTACTGCACGGTGAAGGTCCCACTTGGGATCCCAGAACGGAGCTGCTCTATTTCGTCGACATTGATAACGGCCAAGTTTATAGCTACAATCCGAAGACCGGCGTTTTATTTTACATACAGTTAAACGGCACTGTTACTCCTGTGGTACAGTCGCGCAACTCTACCGATCAATTTTACGTGGGCGTCAATAGAAGCCTATTCAGAGTTAATTGGGACGGTCAGCACGAATTAGAATCGGCTGTTAATCTAACAACGGTCGCGCAAAATTTTCCCACGAGCAGATTCAACGATGGCAAGGCTGACAGCAGAGGCCGTCTGTGGTTTGGAACGATGGGCTACGAAGATGCTAGTGGCGTCAGACCCAATGCAGGTTCACTGTACATGATCACCAGGGAGAATTTACAAGATCCAACAGTGGTCATATCGCCAGTGAATGTCAGCAATGGACTCACTTGGAATCAAGATAATACCAAGTTTTTCTACATTGATACGCCGACTTATAATGTAATGGAGTACAATTTTGATGAAGAGACGGGTCAAATATCGAATCCAAGAGTAATTGTAAATTTGAGAGATGAACTAGGTGCTAATGCACTTCCCGATGGAATGACCATCGATTCGAATGGTTTACTGTGGGTGGCCCTCCATGGAGCTGGGTCTGTCGTTCGCATTGATCCGGTTCAAGGGACAATTTTGCGTAGGATTGCCGTTCCGGCGCAGTTTGTAACGTCCTGCATGTGGGGCGGCAGAAATTTGGATATCCTTTTCGTAACTACTTCCAGAGTTCAACTGAATGAAGTGCAAAGAAGACAGCAGCCGGCTTCGGGTAGTTTGTTTGCAATTAGGGGTTTGGATGCTTCCGGTTTGCCAGTTTATGGTGGTGATGTTTGAGATTTTGTTATTAATTTTTTTTTGTGCGATCCATGATTAATAATTTTATATTGTATTTAGCCTTTAAATTGGTAATTTGTTTTTAAGTGAGCTAGAATTTATTGGGTTCTAAGTTTATTAATTATAACGGTATTTAAAACATTTATTTGGCGAAAAATTTGCCGTTATTTTGCCCTTGTTTTTTTTTTAATTTATTGCTCGAAATTCGTAAAATAGTTACTAATTTAAATCGGAATTCTTAACAATCAATAAATACCGAAAACATGTTTTTGTTTATTGCATAGGTTCCAAAATTACGTAAAGCCCAATGATTGGGTTTTATCTATGCATTTTGGTGAATACCGCTTAAATATTATGAGTGTTGTTGTTTAAAAAACAAAATGAGTCCTAAATTTAGTTTTAACAAGAAATATTACATTGTATCCTAAAGTGCAAATTATTACATTTTAAATTTTAATGATTGTTAATAAAAAATATTCATAACATCACATTCGGTTTCTTGGTTGATTAGAATAATAAAAGCGGAAAATATTTCAACAAGAAAATGTGGATTTTCTTTTATACTTAGTAGTTATAAAACTCTTTTTTGCTTTTTTCCTTTCACTTTTGTCAAATAGATAGTAAAAAAAATGCACCATCGCAATTTTGTTGCTGAAAAAGATAATAATTAATAAAAATTCATCATCAAATTTTACATATAAGAAATCTCTATTTGTATCTTTTTACATCATAACTGCATTATACTTAGAGCCTTATACAAAAGTAATCACAAATACAAAAGAAATGCATTTAAATTACTCATATAAATTAAATCATTCGTTTTTAAAGGGAACGCCGAAATTAATTATTAATACAGTCTTTAGTAAGAAAATATTGAAAACACATGCACGCGCAATCACGTCAAAACGATCATTAAAGTTCATCATGTTCATCATCATCCTTCTCGTCGGCATCGATCTCCTGATTCTCATCCTCGGGAATACCATCCTCAGGCATGTCTTCCTCTTCTTCCACTTGTTCATCCAACGGAATGCCTAACGTTTTGCGCATCATCGTTTCGATATTAGTAGCAAAAGAGGCAGTTTCCTTTAGCATATACCCAGACCTCAACGTGGCCGTCTTGAACAGCATTTGCGCCATGTCTTTGGCAATCGGATCGGTGGGATCATCATTGACGCGCTTCAATAACTCCTTCATCAGCGGATGCCTGGGATTAATTTCCAGCGTCTTCTTTTGATTCAAATAGTAGGTACGTTGAGGATCATCAGCCTTCTGATGCGCATTGGACACAGCCAATCGTTCCATATTGCCAGTCCAACCAAACATCGACGCCACTAAAGCACAGGGGGAATCGCTCAAACGCTCCGAAACCGTTGCCTTCGCAATGTCTTCTTTGAGAGCATCATCGGCCAACCATTTGGTCAATGGTTCGAATGTTGTTTTCAGAGCTTCCAATTGCTGGGCACCGCCTTCCGTCTCGGTCAAACTGAAGCCTTCCTTGGCCACATTCTGGAACTTCTTGCCTTCGAAATCCGGCAGGGCAGAGATTGCGTACTCATCAACGGCCTCAACCAAGTACAGAACTTCATAGCCCTTCTTCAGCAAACGCTCAACAAACGGAGACTTGGCTACCTCGTGCTTGTTGGCTCCGGCCATATAATAAATATGGTCTTGTTTCGGCTTCATCCTCTTCACATAGTCAGCCAACAGGGTCTGTTCTTCGCCGTTGGATGTGTAAAACATCAACAGTTTAGCCAATCGGTTTCTGTTGCTGGGATCTTCGATAATTCCAAGTTTAACATTGGTGGAATATTCCTTCCAGAACTTGGCAAACTCTTCGTCGCTTAGTTTCTTCAAAGCGTCCAATACTTTACGTACCAATTTCTTCTTAATAACCTTAATCAATTTGTGCTGCTGCAGAGTTTCTCGGGATACGTTCAAAGGCAAATCGTCGGAATCGACAACGCCGCGGATAAAGCTCAAATACGAAGGCATCATATCGTTAAATTCATCGGTGATGAATACACGGCGAACGTACAATTTGATATTATCGGTGCGGGTGCCATAACGATTGAAATTATCACCAGCTTGCACTTGAGGCACATACAGCAAAGCCTTGAAGGTTACCTCACCCTCGGCAACAAAATGCACCCTCGTCAACGGCTCTTTGCTATCCTTGGTGAGTGCCTTGTAGAAATCATGATACTCTTTGTCGGTAACGTCGTTGGGCTTACGTGTCCAAATCGGTTTGCTATCGTTGAGCAGCTCCCAATCCCAAACAGTCTTTTCAACTTTCTTCGTTTTCGGCTTGTCCTCTTTGTCTTCTTCAACGGCAATTTCGTCTTCTTCGGTGGTCTTATCCTTTTCTTCATCGGTCTTCTCCTGTTCTTCTTCCGCAATTGGCTCTTCGGTTGTCTCGGAATGACTGGCCCACATTTTAATTGGGAAATTGATAAACTGCGAATACTTCTTCACCAAAGACTTTACCGTTTCCACTTCTAGGAAATCCTTGGCTTCCGGTTTCAATTGAAGACTCACGGTGGTTCCTCGCTTCAACGTGTTACCTCTGGGATCTTCGACAATGCTGAAACTGTTGGCATCCGATTCCCAAATGTACTGCTTGTCGTCGTTATGCTTGGTGGTGACGATCACTTTGTCGGCGACGAGGAAAGCGGAGTAGAAACCGACACCGAATTGACCGATCATGTCGTTCAAAGCTTGTGCGCTTTCGGCTTCTTGCATCTTGGAGAGGAATTCAGCAGTGCCCGATTTTGCGATTGTGCCCAAATTGTTAATGAGATCCTGTTTAGTCATTCCGATTCCCGTGTCCGTAATGTGCAGCAAGTTGTTCTCTTTGTCGGCCTTTATCCGCACATTCAGTTCTGGATTTGTGTCCAGTACAGAGCTGTCCGTCAGAGAGAGCAGTCGGATTTTGTCTAAAGCGTCCGATGCATTCGAAATCAATTCACGCAGATAAATCTGTTGGAAAATTCATTATTTGAATTAATATGAAATGCCAATATGGCAATTTATAATTAGAAGCGATTAGAAAAATGCGCTGTTTATTATTTTTGAAATAATCAAAAATTACTGTCATTAAAATCATTCAAAATTTAAAAGGAAAACATAAATGTCTACAAAAAAATTGCTATTAAAATTGGAACATTTTTAAAATTTAGGGAGACGATAAAAAATCGATAACAATACTCACTTCTTTATTTCTGTAAAGTGAATTGATGATTAATTTCATCATGCGATTGACTTCTGCTTGAAACGTAAACTTTTCGGCCTTTTCGCGAAGTTCCTTTAGTTGGGCCACATTGAGGCCGTCCAATTTAATCGCTTCCTCTTCGCGTTTAACCACTTCATCATCTGAAATCGCCAAATCAAATTTATTGATCAAACAATCACAAAATGAATACTGCAAGCAGCAATAGTTTTTCTCCTATGAAAAAACCTTTTAAACTCTATTTCGGTAACAAAAGAAACGAAATTGCAAAATCATACAAATCACAAAAACAAGCCAAAGGTAAGGAATAACTAAAACTAAAAATCCAAACAGTAATAACAATTTAATATTTTTAGAGATTCCCCCCAGAGGAAAATCGTATGGCAAACACACATTTTCAATAGAAAATGATTCAGAAAAGGAGCATTTCACAAATTTAAGCAACAACACAAATTGCACAGAAAAATGTTTGGTGCCACAAACAGAAAACCAATGGTAAAGTTACACTAAAAATAAGCAACAAAAATGATAGCAATTGTAATTTAAGTTATGGTTTCTACAATAACGAAAGTATAAACACCAAATGTGGCTCATTAACACATCATAATAAGAAAACTGATCCCATAATCAGAGAGAATCTAATGAACTTTGCAAAAATCAGATAACTTACCAGTTCTGGATGCCTCACGACTAGCACCTAGATCAATCTCCAATGTCTCATCGGATTCGGCAGATACACTTGCTGCAAATAAAGGAAATTAATTAATAAATGCACATTGTTATTGCTATAACCTGCAAACTCACCGAAAACAAACAAGAAGCCGATGGTCAAAAACAGGAAATTCTTCATAGTTCTTGTGGATTAGTTATAGCTGACTGTATTGATTACAAAATGTACATAAATCTACGGCCGTTTCTTAATTAATTAACACGTTTTTGAGCCTTTACGTTCATAATTCTGAGGCCGAATACGTTGACACTGCCATTAAATGAACTGTTCTGGAAAGCCAACCGGACGACGACCAATCAAATCACTACACGAAACAACAAACTTTGCTACAACCAAATGGCTGCTTCTGATTGGTGGAAACTACCTTCGGTAATGATGGCGCTAAGTTTAAAAAACCTACCGACTTCTTTTTTCACTTTTTTATTTATTTCTATTTAAAAATTACAATTTAAATAGAGGGTTTAAATTTTTGTGCTTTATGTGAAAATTTATATCTAACTACTTCAAATTGTGATGAAAACATTGCTCTCATATTCATTCTTCCACAACTAATATAGAAAAAGTATTAAAAAAAAGAAAAACTTAAAAATTCAAGGAAAATAATATTAAGAAAATATAGTAGTTTATTTCCAGTACAATTAGCACTACCAAATAAACGATCTAACATTAAATCACTGCAAAATCAATTCGAAATCCGACCAAAAACTGCATTTAAATTCAAAAATCGACAGTCATGCAACTGAAAAGTGCATTGAAGTAAACCCAAGAAGCTTAGAGCATAAACTTGTCCTTGTTTTGATTAAGAATCTTAGCAGACGACTTGGCATCCAAAAACAGAGCGCTTATCTCCTCAACATCCTCTTTAGTGATGCTATTTCGCCCGTTGACTTTAGCCGTCAAAGAAGCTGGTGTAAGCAACTGAACAGCATATCTAAGAGTTGATCTCGTTCCAACCTCGGCCAATGCTGTCAAAGCGTCGGTATCGAGTTCCAGGCCTTCAATCTTAGCACGCAACTTTAAAATCTGCTCCAAATCGGCCTTGTCGTATGGAAGAGTGCGGATTATTACTAAGCGGTCCAGCAGATCTAACGGAATTCCATGAGGAGCAACAATATCATCGGTGCCGCGGATAATGCACCGTCCTCGGTTAGTCGCCAATACTACGATGGGTGCAATTGCGCTCTCCAAAGCGCGATGCAAGTAAGTAAACGTTTCAATGTCGAGCATGTGGACCTCATCGATGAAAAGTACACCGGGCACGAGTTCAGCAATGCCTTGGTCGATGTACTTATCGACGTATTTGTTGATCTCTCTGCGCAGTTTGTCGGTGATTTCTGTTTTCTTCGGCTTCAGCAGTTGGCCCATCATCGAGAGAACATCTTGGCCACCTTGAGGTTTCGAATTAGCCACATCCAGATCATGTAATGTAACGTCCTGAAAAAAAATATATATTTTTGTATTTTCTACTTATATTTAATAATTTATAAAAACAAAAGAAAAGTAAAAATGTACCTGAACAACTTCTTTTTTCTTGTGCACATCACCCTTGGGAATTGGAACATATTCTTCAGCTTCCAAATCGAATTCCGTTGCGAAAGTATCGCAACGCCCTTGCCGTTTAACTGCTCCACTGTTTGCCTCAATGTAAATCACATCTCCCACTTCAACTTTTTCTTTAATTAGAGCTTCATAGATGCTTGGATCTAGCTTCAATTGTTTGCTGCCCCTGGCTGTTCTCAAGCCAATAACTACATGGCTCACAGTCTTACCATATCCTGAAAATGAAATCAATTAAAATAATAAATTACAAGCAAGTGAAATGATTGATAATACCTCCAGAAACACTTTCAGTTTCCACTGGTGTAAGCTCCACCACTTCCCCTTCATAAACCTCTTTGGTTTCTCTGATTCTCAAACCAATGGCTCGTCGGAAATTCTCCATGAGTACTTCGGTCTTTTTGATTTCATTACTGTAAACTTCTGAGCCAACCATGGGACAAAATGGTACTTTATTACCAAGCTCTTGGGCTATAGCCAAGGCAATAGCCGTTTTTCCGGTACCTGGCGGACCAGCTAGTAGGACAGCTCTACCGGCCATCTTTTTGCTTCTTATCATATCAACGACAATACCTGCAGCCTAATAATAATACACATTAGGTGTGATGACAAAAGAAAATAGAAAAACAAACCTCTCGGGCTTGCTCTTGGCCCACAAGACCAGCAGCCATTTGGATGGCATAGCCTTTCTCATCTAGACCCAAACCTTTGATGTGACTGTGGGAACTGATGCGCTGTGTTTTTACAGTGCTTTTCACTTCTTCAACCTTCATTTTCGGCTGTTAATCTCGTAAAAGCAGCGTAAAAGGTTTGCTGCAAATGCTGCAAGTCGAAACGTTTTTTAGGTTATGTCAGAGCGTTGTTTGAAAACGTGCTATGGCAACCATTATTGCTTATGCGCATGTCTGATGTTTTTCAAAAGTTTGAAAACTTTAAAAAAATAAAGTTTTCAGCCATTATATTCAGTGAAAATACTTGCTTACTACTTGAAAATAAAAACATGAATAATTGAATTTTAAGCTTCAAGTACAATTATTTACATTACAAAATTTAATAGCCTTTGAATCACTGCGAAAGTATTTAAAAAGTTTTGTAATGCCAAAAGAAAATATTTCCGGTATTTGCTTCAAGCTTCAAACGAAAAAAAAAATGCGGAAAATTATACTACACGTGTTTCGAATTACATGTGAAATAGTTATTAAGCAGATAGCACAGAATTGTTCAAGCAAGTATGTACTTCTTCGAACGATAATTAAGCCTAATTGCAAGTTCGCGTAAAACGGCAGACTATAAAATTATGCACATTGCAAGAATATTCCAAATTGCATGTATCAAATCGTAATTATTTGCTTTCATTAGAGGTCAATACAGCTTTCTATTTGCCCGTCAGTATGACCGCCATATTTACATTTTTCTTCTTCAATAAACAACTAAACATATTTTTCAATTGTTTTTTGCGGTGTCTTTGAGTTACTTTACTTTAATTGTTATTTTTAGTTGATTTTTTACAGGGGGCTTTTATTTGATTATTATACAGCACGATAATTGGGCCTAATTAGACAAAAGTCATACGCAGAAGCAAACAGAAAGCAAAAATAAAAAATGACGTTTTATGAATTTTTATGATTTTCATAATTAATTTACGGGCAATACGATGACGTGCAAAGGTTGTTTGCATAAAAAACAATAATTTCAACAATTTACAACGATCCTTACGTTAATATGTTATCACTGAATATTTTTTCGATGTTTTTTCCTATTATTTAAGGCGATAAAAGTGGCTCATTTAAAATTTATATAGTGCTTGCTCCATATTTTAATATATAAGATTTAAATTTTTAATTTCTTATTTAGAATAAAAATTGATTTCAATAAATTTATTAAATAGAGCTACTTTTTAGCTTGCGGTGCTTGCACCTTGTACCTAGTAGTCTACTACTTAATTAAAAACAGTTACCAGCAATAAACATTTAATATTATGATTAATATAAGTTTTATATTAAGATATCAGCAATGAGCCAGTAATTGGAAATCTATTTTTAACCAATAAAGGAAAGGAAAATAAGCAGTTTGCAACTTCTCTTTATTATAGCCTCAGGCAAAACGGATGGAACTAATAATGCTTTATTTCTTTATTAAATCTTAGCTCCTCTAAACTTGTAATCTGAAGAAATATTTTAGATTACAAAATAATTCGCAAAGTTTTCAAAAATTTTCCTAATTATTTTTATGTTTATTATCATTTTTAATTAATTTTTTATTAGATATCTTATCTGATGTCTATTACGAAAGATTTTAAGTATTTAAGTGATAATAGATAAATTATAAAGAGATTAATTAGATTTAAAAATAGTCTCTGATTGTTAAATTGGACGCCATCATTACAATTTCAATTGTTTCAACAGTTTCACTTAATTTTACCGCTTTTTAAATGCATTTTATTGGTTAAAATGGAAAAAAAATCTTTCAGGATTATGAAAATTCAATTTTCAAACACATAATTTACTGTTTTTCATGGAAATTTATTGCTTTATCAAAGAAATAAAAAAAAAACAACGATTTTAATGGCGGCCATTTTGAATTTTTTTTTTGCAAATCAACAAGCAAAAACAAACGCAAGAAATACCAAGGAAAGCTCAATGAAAATTATTAAAAAAACAGTATAGAAAAGCGACAATTGCAAGTTTTTCACTTTCATGTGCATAAATCTCAGTGGCAGTAATTGCAAGTCGATTGCCAGTTAATTGGAATCTCCCGCTTCTTGGCGCACTTTCGTTTGAAACGCATGCGAAACCCGCAAGCAACATTCATTTAATAGACGTCCGATGAGGCAGTCGTAGTTGTTTGCTGGCTCATTAGCGCTCACCTTTACCTTTTTCTTGCTGATTCACGTTTAGTGACATATCGAAATAATCGCTCGAGTGTTTAGAATTAACCTAACGCCTTTTCCCGACTTTTCTCTGCGTTTTGCCGCAGTCGCGCACCGACCAGCAGATCCCGCAGGACGCCAATCAGCTGATTACTCCTTGAGATCAACGGATCAACAGCTGTGCAAGTGTCAAGTGTCAAGTGTCTTTTTGGTTATCTTGAAAACATTTGCAGCAAATGTTCAGCAACATCAGTTAGCAACAACTAGTAATTGATTGGGAATGGCTCCTAATTACAGTAAAATATTAACTAGAAACAATGCATTGGCTGCTGCTGGTCTAGCAACAGCTATTTGGTTATACAACAAAAGGACCAGTAAGAATGTTAGGTTAGAATTCAATTTTTTTTAAATTTATTTTTTAAATATTTGTTTATTAGTTTCTTTTTAAATGTTTGCTTTATGTTGTTTGTTTGTTAGAATTTACCTGCAAAAAAAAATAGTTGTGTGTTGAGAGAGTGTGGTTTCTTATTACATTTTAATTTCACTTTTACTCTCTTGAGAACTCTTTCTCTTTGGTTTTCTTATCTGCAATGAGAAGAAAATAAAGAGAAATTGGTGGCTCTATGAGTATACTATTTCAAAGTTTGCTTTATGCTTTATCTATGGTAGTATTCAGTAGTTTTCACGGCTATTAAATGTGCATATGAAACAAAGGTCACTAGTGTAGTCTAGCAATGAGTTTTTGTAGAAATTATTATGTGCTTGTATAATTAATGAATGTTATGGTAATTGTGATGTGTTTTTGCTTTCCAGCAAGAAAACCAATGTGCCGAGTGAAGATGAAGAGGTCAAGTATATGATTTCTGAGAAGAAGACCACTGGTGGCAATAAATCAGATGCCCATGTTAATAAAAAGTTCTTCAGGGAACTGTGTCAGTTGATTAAAATTGTGATTCCCGGATGGGCCAGCAAAGAGTCGGGACTGCTGCTTTTGGTGGCCGGCAGTTTGGTCGCTCGCTCGATTTGCGATTTGTGGCTGATTGCTAATTCCACCAAAATTGAAAGGTACAATTGTTTTTTAGAATTCCTTCAAAAACCATAAAATGTTTTTAACTTTTTAACTTTTTTTTTTTACATATTTTAGATATTATTAATTTAAAATTTGCAATAGGAAACAATTTTATTGGATTTTTTTTAAATTTAATAACAATTTAAATTTAGTGTTTAATATAAATAACAGATTGAGAAAATTCTTCATTTTTCAATAGCAAATATTACCTATTAATCACTGATTATTCGCCAAAGTGTGCCCAACCGTGAATATTAATAATAATAATTAATGAAAAGTTGGTTCAATAAAATTATTGGACCTATTTTTTTCTTGTAATCAATTTTAATGTAATACAGGTTAATTAATAAATCATTTATTTGCGGTAATTAGTGCAATGAAACTTAATTATAAATTATTCCAAAAGATTGCAAACTTATTCATTAAAATGTAGTATTAATTTTAATTAGCAAATGAGCTATTGCAAAAAGAAAAAAAAAAAAACTAAAAAGCACAATACAAAAAAAAGTAAACTGGATTTGAAATATTTTCAATGTTGAAGAATCAAGGCAAATGATTGGTAGAATATTTTAATATTGACTGGGCAGTTCATCGACTGGCTGGCATTATTTTGCATAATTACACAATAAACGGTATATTATTAAATATCATGCGGATATTCAAAATGATTGATTTCAATAGTCATTGCATTTTTTTTATTGTGGGAAAACCACTATTGTTATTTATATAACAGTATTTTATTAAAAAAATTATATTGGATTGTTCGAAAAGTAATTTCCTTTTTATTTTTATGCAAATGAAAGACGTTTTTAATGGCGAATAAATATTTTAATAAAATATTCAGAATACTACACTTCAAGTCCTACTATAGAGAATTGCGTGGAAAATTAGATATTATTTTTTAAACTTTAGAATACTTAATTGGTTGTTTTCAATGAGGAATACTTTTTATCATATTTTTAAAGGTCGTATAATTTCTGGACTTTATGCAGCAGCTCCTGAAAAAACACAAAATTCAAATCTGCAGTTATTTTTAATTTTCCATAGGAAATCCTTATTAAATCAGCTTTTAAAACATTATTACGCGATTTTGGTCTTTTTTTTTCATTTTATTTTTCATATTTTTTTCTCTGACATTGAATTTTACATAATTCAAATTAAAATATCTGCTGCATATACATAATTTTTGATAAGATAAAAATAATGTTACAATTTTCTTCTATAACTAACTTTTTTGAATTTCGTTTTAACTAGTTTTTTTGTTTGTTTGTAGTTTGCTTAAGAAAGAAATCAAATACTGAGTAATGCAATGAAATATTGCTAAATACAAAGATTGCAATTATTTATGGCGAAATTCGTCATTTGTTTTTAACAAGGATAGTTTTTTTTATTCGTCCTTTTTTAGTTCTATTGTTTGGAAATAATTGCGTCGTCTTGTTAAGCAAAAAATGTGTTTAATAGCGTTTCCTTGTTATTTTTAATATTGATTTTGCTTTTAATATTAAAAATCTTTTTTTTTTTACTAAATAGTTGCAAAGTCTATACTTTCAACTTAGTGCAATATTTAATTTATTATTAATTTCGAATAAGCAGTAAAACTGAATTGTTAAAAAAACATAAAACTTATTTAATATTGTTTATAATTTATGATTTTTTGTTTTAAAGACAATTCGCCGTAATTTTAGTATTTTTAAAGATAAAAATAATTTTGCTTTAAAATTAAAATGTTTTTTTTTTAGGATATGAAAAAAAAAAGTTTTCTAAAGCCTTTTAAAATAAAAGAAATTGTTTTTAATTTTAAATATTTAATAAAATAAATAAATATAAATATTTAATTTATTTAAAA
>JASKGO010004092.1:0-20135 GCA_030556065.1 Holobus sp. GC000080
AACGAAATCGGGGATTTGTATTAGGAGCACATAAACGCGAGGAGTAGTATCAGGAGTAAACGATGCCAATAAGATTGCCTACGTTAATGTCCACAAACTGAATTAATTGCGGGGTAGTTAACGATGTAAATCTGGTTGTCTGCGATAAAGTCCACAAACGTAAATTAAATTCAAATTCAAATTCGTTTTCTCTTTATTAAAAGGCAAAAACTGATTCAACATTAGATAAAGTGTTTCTCTTGTTGTAAATATTATTGATAGCAATTGTTAGCTCTGAAAAGAGCTGTTACTGTGCGATAAAGAGTTTGTTTTATTATTAATATTATTTATAGCAATTATTAGCTCTGTAAAGAGCTGATTTTGCTTATAAAATTGATAATCATCCGAAATACATTAAATTAAACAATAAATACAAGTGTTTTTAGGGCTTTTCTTTTATTGTTGTAATTATTAACTACTTTTTTCTACTAAATTGTTAGCTCTGAAAAGAGCTGGTTTTGCAAATGATTATCAAAAAGATTAAAGGAAACAACAGTAAACAATACAATACACACAAAGATGGCTAACTTTTGCAATAATTAACGAATTAAAATGAATAACTAATACATATTTCCTAAAACAAACTTTAAAACTAATAATAATCAAAATCTATCAAATTACAAAGAATGGTACAAATATGTTTTAGCCATAATATTGATATTCATGTAAACATAACATTTAAATTTGAAAAGAAACAGAAATTTCAAATATTCAGACTACAAATACAAAAGTAAAGTAATAATAAGAAATAAAATAAACCAAACTTATTTTAACTATTTGTTCATGTAAACTTAACCCCTGTAAAAATATGCAATACGAATTTAATAAAACTATCTCATTGATTATTCTTAAACAAATATTTATTTCATATGTTTAGTAAACACATTTATTATTGAAAATACACGCTAATATGACAATAAAGGATGAAATTATTATCGAACTTAAACGCAAATTCGGATGATAGAAGAAAGAACAATATTGTTGATTGATATGTCTTAATAACATCTAATAGGTTTGTATTATACAATGCCACAATAAATCTCGCCACTGCGGAAATAATACTGACCAAGGGAGGCGAATGAGTACGTCTACCAATCGTAATTATCATTAAGTATGGGATATTTAAGGGTGGTGCAACACATGAAAGTTGTTTTGTTATCATAGGAAATGTTACTGTTCGACCATTGCGATTACGCAATGACCTTAACAAATTGATTTACATTATTCTTGTCTTTCTTTTTTTATTAAATACAAACTGTGCTATTTTTCCTTATAATAATAATAATTAAGTAATTATTAAGCATCTTCACGCACTGATTTTCCTTGTGCTTCTAACTCTTATTATTGGAATATAAACCGGTACTTACGATTGTGTGATCTTACGTTATTAGTGTTGCTATTATTCGTAATTTATGCCGAATTGAAAATCACCAAATTGCAAATGATGCGAAATCAATTAATCAATCAATAATAATAATAATCCATTCCTTCAAAAATGATCCTTCCGTGTTTTGGTTTTACTTTTGATTAAAAAGCAACGCATGACTTAATATCCTGTCGCATTAATAAATTCATCGATCAACAAGATTCATATAGAAAATACATTATGTATATATTATATATTATTTTAATAATAATAATAATAATATTATGTAGTAATTATTTCAATAATTAATTACCCACTAATACTAGGAATTCTGAATGTAAGTCTTAAAAAATAATGTGTGTCGATGAGCACATGAATTCATTCGACGATTTGTGTTCAGCCATCATAAGTGAATAATTACACTTACAATTAAATTTCTATTTACAGTTGGGTGACAGTAGATTAGCATTAAGTATTATATGTACATGGTAAAATGGCACTGGAAAGTTATTATTTATTTTTATTATTCAGTATATATTAAATTTACTTCCCTAACTACCTTAAAGAAATTTTTAAGAAGAAAACAAATCAATAACCTTAATTTGTAAGATTTTGAACTAAGCTTTATCACAAAACAATCTAAGTATAAATGGAAACCAAACAGGGGTTGTTTTATTAAAATTTACATCATACAATTTACTTCATAGGGCCTAATAAACTATTGGGATTGCATTTTTCGTGTTGCATTCGATATACATAAATTAATAAACCTTTTTTTTTTACCTTTATACATTATTCTTTGGTTAGAATATAATATTATTTAGTTTCAATATATTACTAATACTTTTTACACATAATAAATTTCATTGTTAGTGAATCCGCAATATATGAAGTACGTACTCTTTGTGTGCTTTGTACTTCACAATATATAATTTTTGTTTATTTGATCCAAAAAGAAACAAAACGTAAATATACAATACACATGTAATCAGATGAAGGAAGCTCATAATGAAGAGAGGTACATAGTATACATATATATTATATAAAACGGAACTGCAATTGAAGGTAATTCGAGATAATTCTTTATCATATGTACGTTAATTAATAGAGTAATTAATATTCTTCTTAATAGATAGATATGGTTTCACACGTCGATTAACCGTGTCTTTAATATCACAATATATTAACACCGATGTCGAACAATCGTGTCAATCAATAATATTATTAATCCTTATCCAATCGAGTAATTATTGAAAAGTGAATTTGCCCTAACTAATAACGCTTTTTTTCTTTTTACTTTTTTTTTGTAAAGAAAGTATCCACTTTAGGTAATAATAATAGTTTTAAGTTTGTTAAACGTTATAATCTCTATATCGGTATAATTTAGAATGAATTACCATTGATTGACATTAAAAAATATACTCGTACATATCGTTATTATAAGTTTATAAAAGACAGACAATCAGCCTTATTTTTATTAAATTTCGTTACATACGTATGTAATTATAAAGACGCCGATAATTTTCCCTTTTCACATGGTTCGCTTACTTAAAAATGATATCTTTGTGTTGTGTTTGTGTGCAATGGTCAAATATTGGAGATAAGAGATTGTTCATTATTATTTAATATAATGAATATTTGCAGAGGTGGGTGTGTGGGATCCGATCGGGAATTTACATGGAATCTGCAAAAGAACGGTCCATTATTTTTCGGTTACTCGGTTTCCGTACGATTTGTACGAAACGATAGATTATTAATTAACAACGGACAATCTCCGAAAAGCGAGTGCCCTTTTGTGTTCGGTTAGTACAGTTTACCATGATAAAAATGAAAGATGAACAATGTATGATGAGGAAATGAAATAAAAACAATTGCACAATTTAACACGGTATCGGAGCTGGAATAAATCCTAAATTCTTACGTTGCAAAAATAGATGGATTTCGGAAAACCGCGGTCGGTCTGCTGCGTTCCGCTTCCAGCATTCGCCCATCAGGTCGTAGATCTCCCTCGGACAAGCCGCCGGCCGCGGTAAGTACCGCTGACACCCATCGTTCTGATACCAGTGATTGCTATTTTCCACAACCTGCTCGCTGGTCAGTTCAGCGTAAGGCTGCTGCATACACAGCATTAAAATCTCCCAAAGAGTCACAGCAAACGACCAGACGTCACTTTTCGTTGTCTGCCTTCCCTACGAATTACAAAAATTTAATATTTAAAAAGATTAACAGAAAGATTTTTGGGCGGGATGGTACTTACTAATAATAGGCTTTCCCAGGACATCCATCGAATGGGAAGTCTGGATTTTGTATCACTAATATAATAGTCTCCCTCGAATCGGTCGCAGTACATCGCATGATCAGATATTTTCACCGTAAAGTTCTTATCGATTATGCAATTCCTGAAATGCAATTTCGCTCTTACTTTATCGCCCACTCTGTACCTACACCGTAATAATATAAGTCTGATGGTAAAAATGTATCATATACCTTGCAGCCAAATCTCTATGAACAAGTTCCAAAGACTCCAAGTATTTCATTCCCGATGCTATTTGAGTGGCGATGTAGATCAGCGATCCGTAACTAAAACAAATTTTAAAAAGTTAGTTTCTTCGATTGCTGCACGAGGTTCATTTTAGTTAGACATTTTTATTAGCTATAAAAATTGCATTTTCAACAGCAATATTTAAGATTAGAGTCTTTTTCAATTCTTCAATACAATTTTTCACGATCAAATTATTATAATAATTAATCCTTCTAAATCGGTTGAACTTGTTAAACAAATGTAGAAAATTTATATTAGACTAACAAAATTAGAGGAATAGTAGAATGAGCAAACTTATAATTTAATAATGTGGACTTTTAATTTACCACAAATTTCAACCCCGAAGAGCATATAATCAGAGTTAAAATATTTGCTTGCCAAGTTTGCTCATTACTTATAAAAATTATTTGCTCGGTTCGAATGTTGTAAAACTAAAACTCTAGTTTGATTCTCATTTTCTAAAAATAACATATTTCCCACTACTTAATTTCATTTTTTGCGCAAATTTTCAAATTTTTATTCTGGTCTTATTATTAATAATTTAAAATTAAAAAATATATATAATTTTAAGAAACAGGAAAGAAAGAAAAATAAATCGCAGTGCATTCTTTATAAAAACAGTCTAAATTTTGAATTTTGAATAGATTTAAATTTAAAATTTGTCAATCTATTTAAGAGTACATCCTAGTACAAAAATATCAGCTCCATTTTGATTTTTATTTTACTCGGGTATTTTTTTTTTCAACTTTTATTAACAATAATATATTTCTTGAACTGCGTCTGAATGACTGCATTAGAAAATCGATGCGAAACTAAAGCGACTTAGGCTTTGGAGAAACCAGGATTAAGTGTATGGCTATATTGCACAAAGGTGCATATGTGGCCGGCCCGTTGAATACGTCGTGTGTAATACAGCGTTTAAGTAGAATTAGTTAGATTAGCATTCGGATTATGTTATAATGTTGAGAAGGGCAAGTGCGGAGGTGGAGGCGACTCGATGGCGGAGAAGGGTTGAATGTATAATTCATATCTAACTGCTATATACCGGAATATGACGTTATTTATTACAGATAATAGTGAACGAGTTATACGAATATTCGTGGGATCACGTCTGTTAATTTCCGCTTGGCATATTTTAATATCAAAATGCGAAATGCCGTGTTGCTGCTGGCTGCTACTGGCTTCAGTGCTGTGCTGGGACAAGTCGGCCACACTGAAAGCTCACAGCTTAGCTTATGCCACTGCTACTCCTCTTCCCATTTAGAGACACACCCAGTGCGTCTCTTTACATTATTACCATTGCGATTGTTTCATAAAGACACGCATTAAACGCTAATGAGAGTTAAATAAATGCCTAAACACATGTAATCGTTACAACGATGACAGCAAAATTGCTGCTGTGGATAAATTATAATCCTTTTCGCTGTGTAAAGTATAAAAAAGGTGAAAAAGCGGTGTAATGTATATTACCAGGTCACGCAATGAGCTTTCGCTAGTTTTGTATTTTTAATTAAAGTTTCATTAACCAATGCATAATTAATTAAACAAACATCTAAATTATTAGATAAAACTATTTCATTTTTAGAATTTGTCTTAGTATTTGCCTAAATATTAAAGATCAGAAAAAAAATGTTTAAGAAAAATGTTATTAAAATATGTTTTAGGCTTAAATAAAAGGCTAATCAAATAAAATGCAAAAAAATAAAATTTAAGGCACTTACCTTTTACTTAAGGGGTTGTTACCCCAACAAAAAAATAGAAATATTTCTAATAAAATAAAATAGAGATTAATTACAAAAATATATATATATATAAAAAACTTTAATGGCAATAATAAACAAACTTTTAAAAATGCTGTAAAAAATTAGGAAACGATAAAACCTGCAAATAAAAAACTACTTCTTAAAAATGGTAAAAACTGTAAACATTTGCCATAATAAATCCACAATGAAAAATTATACAAGTCCTTCATTCGTGAAATACCATAAAAAGTTTATTTTTCTAATAATAATGGAAATGGTTCGCTTATCGCAAGTAAAATAAGTTCTAAACTTTTATGGTCTCTATAACATTTTTTGGCCAATAGCAAACTATACATTTAACTAGCATCTGAGCATCTAACATTTTAGAGCGGTACATATGTTTGTGTGCATGTGTAGATTCGTGTGTGCGTGTGTGAGTGTATGTGGGTGGTGAATGGGTCGTAAATGTATCCTGACCGAAGAATGATTCGCGAACCATATAATTTTCATAGAACGGCTTTAGAATTCGACTATTTATGTACCGCTCGGTTGTTCAGTATAGTTAAAGTTCAGACGGCGCGGAAATGGGACTTATGTAAATTATAATGATGGTAGTAGTAGTAGTGGTAGTAGTGGTAGTTTGTTGGGCTACAGTTTGGTTATTTGCACTGCAATCGATGAAATCATTTCGGACTGTGCTTCGCTAACGTTGCGAAAGGTATGTACAAGAACGGTCGTGGCGCATGGACCAGCTTAGATGACAACTTCCGTTTCTGCAGTAATTTATCGTGGAAATTACGCTGAGTGAAATCGATTAAGGCAGCGAAACAGAAAGGGCGCGAGCGGAAAGGAGACAGATTGGATATGTATGTGTGTGTGTGTGTGTGTGTGTGTTTGCATTGCAGCCAGCAACATTTCGACATTTCTCATTTCGCAACGGCAACCGCTGCCACTTGTCGACACATAAAGCTTATTACAATTTTGAAACCTACACCATACTCAATCATTTCTGAAATATCCGAGGCGCGCACAACGGCCTGAGGGGGCGGATGTCTGAACGGCAAAGAGATATTTTTCATTATTCATTGAAAAGTATTATTTTACGAATGACAATGGGGAATTGATTGATGGGAGTCCTCCGCTGCTGCCGATTTAATAAAATTGATAAAAAGAGATGTCGATACAACAATAGGTGTTGCTGGCGTATTGACTGAGGGTGCAGTGTAATCAGGAAATGCCGAGGAAAAATGTTTATTTTGGGAAACAAAGAAATCCAACTCTGCAAGAGAGGAATGATTTTCGTATTAACTTAATTATGCTCACACATAAGTATTTTTTGTGTGTTGTTTTTTTTAGAAATTGCTTTTTTTTAATTTTCTTCTTGTATAAAAACATATTGACCCAATTTTAATAAATTCCATTAAAAATAAGGGTTTATGAAGTTGCGCTTTATTAAAAACTGAACTGAAAGTTAAATTTAGTCAGTAGTTGCCAAAAAAAATGATACGGCATGAATTCACCCCCCATACAGCAATTATTTATTTTTGTCCACTCGCATAAAAGAACAACCCAATACAGGCAGCAAAAAGGGCAAACTTTGTATTGGCGCAATTTAGCCGATTGTTCTGAAATTCAATGCGTGCAGCAAAGTTTAAAGAAGCGAGCTATATTATGTGGAAGGGAAAAACCGCTGTTACCACTACCCCATTACGCTGCGGCCAGCATTCTTGTGTTAACGCGACTAACTTTTATCTGCTTCGCCGAGTCGCACATTATGAATATTGCCGACACTAATTACTGCATAATTTACAGCTTCTTAAGATATCCAGAACATTGTTACGACTTTCGTAAATGATTCAGAAACGTTCCCCCGCGATTAAATGATTTATGGGCTCTGGCGCGGAAACGACGAACGGGCGCAAAAAAAAAACTGCGTGCGATAATTAAACCGAGCGACAAATGAATAGAGCCCCGCGCGTTTTATTACGGCGCTCGCACAACTTTGTGACAGGCTTTTTACGATTTCCGACTTCAACGAAAGCAGCAGCAGTAGCAGAAGCAGCAGCGTTTCGTGGAATTAATAAAAAGAAAATAAATTACCGTGACGCCGAACTTTGTTTTAATATTTAGTTGTATATACCTAATCCGGCCTGAAATTTCCGCACTTATCCCGTGCATTTTGTTGCGGCCATTGCGCGCCAAGTGAAATCCTGCCAAACGGGCTGTTAAAATAATTGTACGGCGCCGCGTAAATATAGAGAATGTACGGAGGAGAGGAGAAAAGCAGCAGGTATATCGTGTGCTTATAGTATAGAAATGAATTGCTAGTCTATATTTCAATCTGTCTGAAGTGGCATTAACAGCTTGAATAGTGAATGCCGAGCCATGCTCTTGTTTGATGAGTCTTTCATGCAAATAAACCGCCTCCATTGCGTTCCGGTGCCAGGAATTATTTTTGCCACCCTCCTCCGCCTCCCATCTAAACGCCTCCATACTTAATTTAATTCCACCGCGAATTGTCAAGTTGATAATAGGCACAAACATTCGATAGTCTCAGCTTACCTGCGCGTGCAAGTTCAGTTACAGAAGCAATTACAGAAGCTTAATAAATGAGTTACGAGAACAAACGCAAATACGTTGCGAGAGCAAGGAGGAGCACAACAAACAGAAGGCTTTTATCAGATAAAAAGCCCCCTTCGTTCGCCTCTGTTCTCTCATTAATTAATCATCGCGAGCGTTTTCCGGGAACGAAGAAGTTATTAGTATAGAGACAAATACATCATCCCTAGCTGTAGTAATTACGCCGTAATAAGGCGAAAATTCGAAAATAATTACATATGCGTTTCCGATGCTAATTAATTACCTCGATGTGCCTATCTATAGTATAACATGTACATGTAGATATATCGATGACGCGTTCGTGTGCTCCATTAGACAAACGGTGCGCTAATGCGCGTTAATCAAATGTTCGAATCTGGCTTTCAATTTTTAAATGGCGAATTGTTCGCGCGGAAAAATCCGATTTTGTTTTTCACTCGCTATACCGTTTTGTCAGCGTCGATCGTATTTATTTAGGTGGAAAGTGCGTTTACGTTTATTGCATCTCCATTTCAAATGTTATAATACTTTTGCACTCATTTGTACTTGTCTCGGACAAACAAACGGCATAACTTACAAATATTTGATTCGATTAAGCAACACTGGTCAATTTCTTTAAATGTTTCATCCATTTATATCAGGTAATATTATACTTTTTTCTTTAAAATGGTTTTCTTGTATGCAGGTTGTTTAAAAATAATTTGAATTGCATGGGAAAAATTGTTTTGTTTCTTGGTAAGGGCAGTTAAAGCAAAAAAAATTCTCTTCTTGTCCCTAATTATGATATGATTTTTTTTAAATCTTTGATTTACAAAGATTAATATTTCATCCTTAAAAACAATTTTAAATCTTATTAGGTAAAGAGCAAAAACCCGTTAAAAAAATATGGGGGATACGATAAATCAAAATAGTGGAGTTTAGATATTTGATAAAAAAAATCTTCATCTCAAAACAGTTTTCATAAAAAAAAAAATAACCTTAACTAATATAAACGAAAAAATGTGAGAATATGTTTTTATTTTTGTGGTATTTTATTAGAAAAAGGCCATATTTTTGTTGATGTAATGAAATAGTAAAAAAAAGTAATAATAAAATGTACATTTAAGCTTTAAAATTATCGATATAAGAATGTAGTCCATAGGAAAAACGATAAAAGTGCTATGAACATGAAAAAAGTCGTCTCTTTTCATATGTTTTCCAGTAGGAAATTCTTGGGGACCTCATATTTCACGCCATTGACATTCGGGTCCGGTATAAATATATGGAAACGCTTATAACGGTATCTCTATAAAAATATCGTTTTTCTCTTTCAATGTGCCCCGGCAGTATCGCAATTCGAAGCGAAAAAAAAAATCTGCGAAAATCAATTCAACGTTGCAGCAGTATTCCCATAGGCTTGCAAAATTGCGAACTCCAGAGATCCGGCAAAAGATAAATATCGTCGGTGTTGGTCGCTTGGATTACGATAGTTGCGCAAAAGTATTAATTATTTTACAGCATCGCCTGGGGTGCTTCTGCTGCTACTGCTGCTGTTGCCACTGCTCCGCTACTACTGCTGCTGCCGCCGTGCTATTTTCTCCCTGTTTGTTTTTAATATACTGCCGAAGCGGATCGATAGTTGCGAGAATTTTATAAGCATAACAAGCCAACGGTTTTTGCACGTACAGAGAGAGCGACTCATTCCATTCATCGATGGCGCGATGGCGTATTTATTGATTGGGACCGGCAAAATTGGATTTCGAAAAGGTTGATTCGGCAATCAATCATTTCCTCTCCCGCCTCTCGATAGGCCACCCGTAAATTACCGAGGGAAATAAATTTATACGTGTGCATACATCTGGATACGCATGCCGACTTACTCACCTAATTGCCGGACATTGATTATCGTCCTCGTTGGCTCGCTGCGTCAAAAATCTGGGCAGCTCCCCCAGGTCCGAGTGCTCTAGGAGGGCACACATCGGCTCGTCCTGGCTGCACAGACCGACCACCCTCGCCAAGTTCGGATCTCTCAGGCCCGCCAACCAGCTGCTCTCCCGCAGGAACTCGTGCCTGTATTAAGCAAACGGATCGTAGTATTAATATAAGCAAGCAAATCATCTACATCTACAATATGCGACAACCGATGCATCACTACTCTATTGTTGATTTAGGATAATGAACTTATTATTATAAAGCACGTCAAGTGCTTCGTTCATTCTCTTGGTCAATAAATTTATACAATCGCATCGAATGCTTTGTTTGCACATTAACTATTTAGTGGATTCGGAAATGCTGATTTCATTATATGTATATTAAAAATTTTAATACAATTAATCCCTATCATTTATTTTTACAGGCAAAAGAAAAAATATATAAATGATTTATTAATTCAGTTAAGACTTTAAAACCAATTTTATATTTCAGAAACTCTTTTGTTTTATATACAGGAACATTATCCCTTTTCATTGGCAACATTTTCAGTGTTTTTAAAGACTAAATATAACATTAATTATTGATTAAAACGCCTTTCATTTTTATTTCCACAACATGGGACGCATGTATATCTTAATTAGGGTTTCCTCGCTAATAACAATAACAGCCGCCAAAGCTCATTTGACGGCGCGAACAGCTTTAATATTAAATATAACGAAGGCCGTAATTTTTAATGCACGCTCAGGGCCCTAAGTAAGCCAATGGACTTTTACGTCTGAAATGAACCGTTCGGATTGCCGCTTAAGTGGCACCACGAGAACGGACGCCCTAGGTATTAGCCTTCCGGTCGCTGCCGCCGTAAAACAAGTCAATTACATAATAAAAACTGATGCGGCAGCATGGAACTAAACTGAACAGGGAAGAAACGGAACTGACCTTTTTGCCTCGGCGCAACCTCTCCAAAGACTTTTCACGATCACCAGCTGCTTCTTGTGGAACGACGAGCCGCCATTGAAGTCGGGCAGTCCTTCGGCCTCGCATAAATGCACCTGAAATGCACCACAGATTCGTATTATTTTCATTAACGACTAAAGTTTATGTGAAAGTTTAATGACCAAAAAAATAGAAAAAAGAAGGAAGTAAAAAGAAACTCTTCAGACATGTCCACAAATTGGAACTGCCAAAGAGTGCATAAATTTCGTTGCGCGAGAAAAAAGGAGCCGCTCAGATAAAAAGTTTGCGAACTTTTAATTAGGCCAATTGTATATTGTAAAAATAGTATCAATCTTGCAAAAGTTTGCACAAAGTAATTAATTAAGTTAACCGGAAGGGCGATGTGTACACAATGTTGATGTGTATTAAATTACGTTCACGGTATGATTTGAGACGACGTTTCGGAATAGGTTTTTTTCTCGTCGCCGTTGCCACGGGGATTGAACATTTAATGTCCTGGACTTCTTGAAGCGCAATTTTCCGGGATCGCATTCGTCCCCGTTTCAATTAAAATTAAACACAATAGATGAAAAAGGAGGAAATAAGGGGTTGGTTGCGACGACGTAGTCGTCTGCGGAGAATTCGCGACGACAGGAAACACGATTTCTCTCTACGGTGTATACATAGTACACATCGAATTGTATCTTTATGAAACTCTTTTAATTCGCCCCCTCCTCGAGACTTTCCATTATGACGTTTAACACATCTTTATCCCCATCAGAAATTGGAAAGACGTAATTGCTTTTTTCAACCTGCAGCCTTTTCAATTTATTTTCCTAGGTGAACAGCCAGCCAGGTTATTGCAGCGAAGAATGTTCTGTGCATGAAAGCTCGCAAGCATCCCATTGGAAAGTGTCTCTTATCCGGTCCAACATATGTGTGGCTTGTGACTTGGAAACGACGCCAAAAACAGCAAGAGGTATTTTCCAACCCAAACGAAATGTCTCTTGGAAAAACTTTAATTCATAAATTCTAAATGCAAACCCAATTTTCTCTTTTATTTTCTTTCTTTATCCTTTGGTTTCCGACAAAATGAAATAAAAAGTCCAAGCTTCAAGAAAAATCCATTTCGACCTAATTACTTTGCCAATAATTAGCAGACTTTTTGATTGCTTTGTCCTTAAAAAGAACAAACAAATCTAAATTTTCAATGATTGATAAAATATTTACCAATTAAATTGAGTGGTAAGAGAGAATAAATAGAAAAATGTATTTCATTGAATGAAAGTTCTTTTCTTTTCATTATTATCACGCCAGCAGTCTTTATTTTTCTCCTTAGCAGCCGTAAATATTTGTCGAGACAGGGACAGGAAGCTGATGGGTAAGACATCGTCCTTTATTAGACCCTGGGGTGCGTCTAGGCGAAACCAATATGGTGGCGCTTTCTTTCTGACATTTAGGTTCGTTTAAAAGGAAAAACGATATTGTTTTCTGTGCGTACAAACCAAAGGAAACTCAAACAAAACGAATACAGCAGTATGTGGAGACACAAACACATGTAGTTAGTGGAGCACATCCTCTATACGTATTTAGTTAGAGGCACATTCGAATCGTGGTGGGTTAACGCAGTGCCCTCCAGTCGTAAAAAATAAGTCACGTCGAAATAACATAAATAATAAGATTATAACATAAAGCTCTCTCGGCAGAAATTGCGAATTTAAAACTCAAAGCCAACGTTTCTATGAATATACTGCATGTGTCTTTAATAATAATTTCTTTGAAGCGTTCCAAAAAAAAAGTAGTAGTAATAATTAAAGTTTCACAAAGAAGAACATCGCACTCATTATAATTGTATTATTTACGAGCAGGTTCGGAGTAATGAAATACATTCCAATATTTGCGCGCATAAAGCGACGGCACTTTTTAAAGAAAACACAGAAAATTTATGCAAATACACGGCACGAAATAATACCTGGAAAGAGAGCAAGCAAAATGAAATTTATGATTTGAAGCGAGCACCTACTAGCGAGTTATTTAAAATTCAATTTCAATTAGGCGAACGAAAACTGAGCAACGGCAGCATCCGGGGCATCTTCAAAGCGATTTTTCGCACTCATCGGCTTCACGAAAATTAATTAAGCGCCGTATATTTCATATATTGCGAGCAAAAGTCAAACATTTTTCTTTTCTTTTCTGCCGTTGCCTGCCTACTACAAATTTGCAATTCCGTTTGTTAAGACGGCAACAAGGAATTCACAGTGTGTCTCTATATAAATGTGCATGCGAACTTTTTACGAGCGTCAGATTTTCCATTGGGATTCTCTTTTATGTACTTACATTCTTTGCACTCAGTACCACCGTGTTGATATTATGTCTAGACGAGCAAAAAGAGAGAAAAAAGAGAGCAAAATATCCAAACTGAAAGAGGAGCCCGCTTCTTTGCGCCGACACTCAATTTCGAAACAACAGATATCGCTAATTGCGAGACAAGTCTAATTGGATTTTTCCGGCACTTCGCGTCCTGATTAAATCATCGCGATATAGTCGGTATATGTGAGGAAAAGTGTGAAACGCTTACCATTCCGAAGTCGCCTTCGCCCAATTTTTCCAAGAGCCTTAGCCGATGCCGAGGGAAATCCAATAAAGCCACTCCATCGATAGGCTGACCCTCGGGCAACTTGATGGGGGTGAATCGACCTGGCGTAAAGTGTTGCTCGCGTCTTTCGCTCTGAAAAGAAAAAGTACCAAAAGAATGTAAAGAAACAGTCGCATTACTGAAGCAATCTGTTAACTGTTTAGTTCTTTGTGTTGCACCAATGTGCTTTTCTAATATCTATTATTTCCTCTGTCCCAAATTATAAAACACATTTCGTTAAAATTCTTTTATTTATAACGAAGATAAACTAATTTAACGAGACATAAATTATTTAAGTGGTAGTTAGTGCTCAAAACCAATTTTAACAGTTTGTCATAATTCATTAAAGAAAATTGCAAAAAAAAAACAACAAATTGCACATTGCAATTGCAGAATCAAACTCGAAGAAAGAAATATGGCAGTAACAATAAATCTAAAGTAGACATTTTTTAAATTTACAATAAAACTTATTGAAGTAATTTGTATTTGTATACCATAATTTATGGCACAATAAAAACAGAAATGCATACTTCAATTTAGTTAAATTTATTTATCTTCGTTAATCAAAGATTTTAAAAGAAATTTATTTCAAAATTTTCGAGAAAAGGGATAATTATTACCCAGTCCTACTTTTAATCCCAAACCAAATAAATTGCAATTTATGTAAATTAACTAAGTATATTGTAAATTTACATGGAACACTCAGTTTTATTGTCTCAGCATATGTTTAAATAATACATTTGCCGCTGAAGCCGTGATCCGATACTTGCGGATAAAATGCAGAAAGTAGGGTGGAAAACAACGGGAGCAACGGTGAAGAAAAACGCAAATCCCGCGCTACAGATTGTTGCCTGTTAAAGTAAGCGGATCTAAAAGAAAATAAATAATTGCGCGAATATGTGGAAAATTTAAAAAAGGACAGTGCTGACGAGAACGTGAATATAAAACGCACACTCGCTCTGCAGGGCGAGGAAAATGTAGGACGTTAAAGGATCTATGTGGTTGCACCTAGTAATGCTACGTGAACTACATATGTCGACACTGAAAGGGACGTTTAATGCAAATTACCCTTTGACCCACAAAACTAACTTAAAATTACTAGTTATTTTACAGAAAACGCTCGTTTAAGTTATTAATAGTTTTATTTGATATTTAACAAACAAATTGTTAAAAAATTAAATCTTGAGACCAATAATTTTGTTGAAAACATAATTTCAATTAAAAAATCACGTTTAGAAAAGAAGCAATCAAAATAGCGGTTCAATTAAAAAGCAAAAACAACAAAAAATCATTAAGCTTCCATTAGAAATTACTTAACAATGAAATAAAGTTGTGCAATGAGCTTGGGAAGTGCTTTTATGGTGCGACATGCACAAAACCACCCTTAATTTACATGGCAGACCAATAGTAATGCACAATAAAGTAACATTTGTGTAAAGTCGCGTCCGAAAATTTATGTAGCAAAGCACTTAACATTTAATACTGCTAAGTGCAATCGCATAAAAAGTACCTTAAACTTAAGTACTCGATATGAAATAGTATATAGAGTGCCGCCTCCGCCGTCCTCAATATAAAATATTCATGTGTAGAAATGGGTCCTTTCATGGCAAAGTACCTGTTGCCATGCACAAGAAAAACCGGGGGCAGAAAAAGCGCGAAGAAAAATGTCATCCTGTATACGCATATGGGCTGCCGGTGGTGCTGCTGTCGTTGTTGTTTTCCCTTTATTCATCTTTTTTCTTTTTTCTCGCTACTTTATTCGCTATAGAATTCCTGGTAAATATGATATGGAAATTTATTACATCGCTTCGCGCGCGACGCACTTAGCTTGATGTACTCGTGAATCATATTCTTTGTTCGTTTCAGTTTTATGTGTTTGCGCGAGTATTTTTCGGAAAGAAGAAGCCGCCCGCGAATGAAAATGAAAAATGCATGTTCGGAAAAAGGTGCGGTATTAGATTTATTATTTAAGATGAAAAACCCACTCTTCGGCCGTTTCGTGCGCGCCTTTACTCGGCCGCCGCTGCCTTCTCTTCCCTCTTCTTCTTTTTTTTTTAAACGTTCGTTTGCCGCCGTTTGCCGGAAAACATGTTGAACTCTGAGAAATTTAATTACACTCGATTTCGTGGCGTCAAATTCACTGAACCCCCATCAATTTTAGAAAGTTTTGGTGATTTAATCAAAGAGGAAAATATACTTATTCTATGAAAAATTTATTACTTTTATTATTTTTTAAATCTCTTTTTCTTTAATTTGAATTTTACTGCAATGTAATACATATTGTTTATTATTTCAACCTATCATCATAACATTTTTCCGCAAAGAAATATTAATAAATACCGGCCATTAATTTGTATAGGCCCATGAAATGGATAATTACCTTTGTTGCTAAAATTTATAGTTTAATTTAGAACATTTTACGACACGTTTTAATAGGAATCTGAGGTAATTTTTATAGTTGCGGCAATAGAAAGTTTATTACATTTTTGACCATTTATCTTTCATCCCCTAGTCGACAAGCCGACCGAACAGGCGCGCAGAGCTAATAATTCCATTATCCCAGTCTACTTTGCAATTAAACTCCGTCCATAACGAACTTGTTGCACTTTTCCTTAACGAACAACAATTATAACAACAATAACGAATTGCAGGAACGAACGGTATAAAGTGAAATTAATTTGACGAGACGCGCACCTGATAAAATTGAAACTGAATTCGCGACAACAAAATTTAATTTGTTTTTAGTTCGATGCGCATCCATATAGAATTCATACAGATATAGTATATACGCATCCAACGACAATATAATAAACAATTTACGTATAACTAATTAAATGTAAACGCGGGTCCGGTGAGCGCTTTCGTACAGTATATAATAATTTATTGGGAAACGAGTGGGATGTTTACGTTGGGCTTGGGTGTTCGGGGACTCCGTTCCCTGTGTATCTGTATTATGTATGTTACTTACCTTAATAATATCGGTGGCGGCGTAATAGTTTTCAGCAGCGATGGTCCCGTTAGGGGTGGTTGTTTGGTAATTCTGCACGTCGTACGTCGGCGGCCGTGATGCCGGCGGTGGCGGCGGCGTTAAGTTGTAGAACGAGGGTGACGTGAACTTTAATTCTTCCGGGAAACTGTTCACGCTCGTGAAATCTGTAACAATGTCAACTGTAGTGATATTAAAGTAATAAAACGCGCAGAAAGAAAGGGAGAAAGAGAGAGGGGAGCTGACTAAATTTTTCGCAATTTTTGCGGTCGCAATTTATGGAAACTGCACGTGATTTCATTTTCTTTTCAGATCTGCACAATATGCAGATTAAACCACGAAGAAATTTATTCTCATAGTGATCTTGGTGTTAGTTATTTCTGAACTGTTAGGTTTATTTAACTAGAGAACAATTGTCGCAAGTAATTTTAAGAAAATTTGACTTATTTGAAATAATCTATCTTTTGCGAAGAACTTAAAAAAGTGGTCTTTTTTAAATGTAGCAAACCACAAACTAATAATTTCGTAATTAGTTAGTAATTTATTATTAATTTAAAGATAAGGATCTTCTTATTATTAATAAAAGCATTAAATAATAGAGGAATATCCAACAATTTTGTATTAATTAAAAACCCAGAAAAAAGGAAATTCTTTCAATTCAAATTGAATAAATTAAATAAAACTACTTTAATACTAACTTTAATTTAAGACATTGATAATTACTTTTAAAATTAAAAACAAAGAGGATTAACCTTCTTATTTTACCACTTTTTAAAACTAACAGATAGATTCAAAAGTTCAGTATAATTTAAATTTATATTGAAAAAGAAAGACAAATTGGTTCATTCAAAAGAGAAGAAAAACCATTTTTTAATTTATGAGATAAATATATTTTAAGACAAAGAAAGTTGATATTATTTTATCTAACAGTTTAATAATGAAGTAGAAAAGTTAAAATTGACTGAGACAATAAATATTGCTAAGTTTCTTAAAACCAGTTCCACAAAATAACCAAGAAAACAAATCAATAAATTGCAAGAAAATTGAACTTTTAAAAGAAAATAAGTAAATTGTTCAAGGTATAAAAAAAAGCATTGAAAAACCGAGAAATTACTAAAAATAAAGCCCTCAACTTTGCATTTAAAATGTCCACTTGAAAATTGTACTTTTGGATCGCTCCGTATAACTTTAATATAACGTTCCTTTTTATGGTACATAAGAGTTATTGTTATTTCGTCCGTGAGCATCTAAATAATAAAACAGTAGCTATTTTTATTTTCAATAGGGAGGAAGATCCAAAAAGCACATTATAAGAAAAAAATGCTTTTACTGGCGATTCTCACGCAACGGCACTATTTTCCCTCGAAAAATATCGCCCGCTTAAACCTATACTACATGGGCACAATGGAAGGATCTGGATCCTGGACGAAAAATACATAATGCATTTTTTATGGGACTAAACTTACCAGTGTACTCTCCGCTTTTGCTGGAGGTGATCGCGTCCTTTTTCAGGAGGCAACCGTACTCCGGTTTCGGATTAGGCAGTAGCTTATAAGGCTCATGGTACACGGAAGAGTTTTCGCTATCGGATTCCTCGCCATTCACGTGTCCATAAAGATTGCATTTCTTGCTCTTCTTCGAATCGACGGCATTCAGCGTGTTGGCTTTACTCTTGATGGACAGCCGTGATCGCGACAATCCGTTGTTGATGATTGGCGTCGACATATTCATCTTCAGATCCTTCATGTTTATCGTGACGCCCGGCTTCGTGCTGCTGGACACGAGAGCCGTGTGCTTGTGCAGAAGCGCCACCTTCTTCCTGCCGCGACGGATCATCAGGAAGACGATGCAGGCCAGCAGCAGGACGACCATCGCCAATACACCAGTTATGAGACCGATGTAAGCTTGGGCTGTGCTCGTGGGACTGGTCGCAGGTGTGACTTCTTTGCGTGCGTGCGTGCTCTCGTCCGATTTCACCACTGGGGGTATTTTAGTGGTTGATAAGACTTCGTTCTGGCCGTAGTACACGTCTTCGGTTAAATTATTGCTTAGTGATACTGAAACGAGATTATTTTTTTGGTCAATTTTCTGCATCGGTTACTTTCATATCAAATAATGTATAGCAGTAGGGTTTTCAAGCCATTTTCCTTTAAAGTTTTTAATGAATTTTACTGAGATCGTTAACTAAGTTTTAGAATTTTATTAAATTTATGTGAAGTTTAAAATTATTTAATTAATCCTCGAAAAACATACAAAATTAACAAAAAATCATTATTTGATTGTTAAATATTTAAATACAAGTTGCAGAAAAGCATTTCGCAATTCTCAAGGCACAAATTAGTTATTTGAAACATAAACATGTTTCACTAGTTATTATACTTGGAAGAACAATAATGAAATATGACGCATAAGCATGAAATTTCTCTTCCACTTGCACTGTTCGTACGTAATACTACGTATAACAAAGGTACAGAAAGATAAAATTGACTTATTTAGTTAATTTCCAAAGCAAATACCAAAGGTACCTCCGTGTTTCTCTGCAATGTTTAATGTTTAATATAACGGCAATTTAATTAAGGCAGACAAAATATAAGTAGCTGTACGCTTGATCTAAGTTAAATAAACAACATTCGCAGTCGACTGTACGGTCTTTCTTTTGATCTGTTCCTGGTTCCTGTACACTACAATGTGTTAATTAAAAGCGGCTTAGCAAAATATTTTCTTGCCATAATAACATTCAAATGAAAGAGCAGTCGATCCGGGCTTCGAAGAGTAGTCTCCTTCGAGCGGTCCGCCGAGCGAGGGGGTGCGGAAAAAAAGGACGAAATAATAACGTCGTCGTTGCGTATATAACGTATAGACGGTAAAGCCATGTACTGGTACGTACGACTACGAAGAGGAGAATTCTTCAAATTTCTAGCGCAAATTCCGGATCTGATAAGAACGGATGTGTGTACGTAATAAAAGTTTTATAAGCGATCGGAAAAGTCGAGATTTTCCGGCCTTTAATACTTCATGACTTTCATCAGCGGATATTTCCAAGCCAGGTAATATTCGGGGGACTTTTATTGGCAAGAATTTGCTCGCCTGTCGAATTATTATTTATATACCGAAAAAAAGTATACGCACAATAGCCCGGGGGCGCATTCGTGCGAACTTGGTAATTATTACTTTTTATCGATATTGAAACGCGGAAAACATTTTATGATTAGTACTAAAGTTTATTTCGGAGTTTTTTAAATGATCTTTATTATACACATAATTGGTTTGCAAATCAAATTTAACTATTTTAAAGCCTGAAAATTGGGTTGGATTTACACTTAAGCAGTGCTTGTAAAACAAATATGAACTTTGCGTAAAGCCTTAAATTAAAAAAAAAAAAA